>PVKE010021008.1:0-26940 GCA_004027555.1 Craseonycteris thonglongyai
AAAAAAAAAAAAAAAGACACAGTTTTTCTCAGAGCTAACATAGTCTTGCAACAAACAGCACATTGAGAGGGTTTTTAACCCCAACAGGGTCCCTTGGCTAAATGCTCCTGTGCAGATATAGCTTGCATGACTGTCTATGGTTGGCCTACATATGTTTTCCTTAAAATTTCTGTCTTCACAAAGCAATGTAAATAAAAGCTTAGTAAAACATAAAAGTGATAGTTCAGGTAAATGCCCCAGTATTATATTTGTTACCTGCTAACTTTCTGTTTTCTTTAAAATTTGATTCAGGTATAATCTCCTAACCTTATGCATTTAATTTAATGGTAAGTTTCATGAGAAGATTAATACAAACCATGAAATCTAGCATTTACAACCGTTTTTAAAAGTGTGCTGCCACAATGTGTTTTTATAAACTGTCACTGAAAATTTGGCATAATCTTGAAGATCACGTGTGAGCAAAGTGAAATGGCTAAAACCATGGATATTTCAAAGGAAATTTATTTCTCTATTATCAAAGCTAGTGTAAAAATATAACATTTCCAGGGAAGCCAGGATGGCTCAGTGGGTTGAGCACTCACTTTGGAGCCCCGGGGACCGAGGATCGAATCCTGGGCCCGGCCCATGCGGACCCATAGGCTGAACTGGGGAGTGCCCCCAGTTCAGTTCTCACTGGGGTGAGACCCTGGCCCAGTTCCTGCCCTGTGCAGCTCCATGCCCACCTGTGGAATGAAACTATGTGGAAAAACCAATGATGTGCAACTGTGGAGACTTTTCTGGGCCCTCCTCCTTCTCTCTGTTTCTGTCTCTCTCTCTCTCTCTCTCTCTCTCTCTCTCTCTCTCTCTCTCTCTCTCTCTGTCAAAAACCATAAAAATAAATTAATATATATATATATGTATATAACATTTCCTTTTAAATCAGCAAAATTACAGAATTTGTTGAACTCTTCCTAAATTTGATAATTTACTAATCAGAATTACCTCCAAGCAATTTGTGATTTTCACTATTGCAAAGAAAAAATATATAATTCCATTGCATACAGTATAACGTCATAAGTATTATATTCAGATGGCCTAGATTCAAATTCTTGCTCAACAGCTTACCAGCTGTGTGACATTGGAAAACACAATAGTTTGCCTAAAATAAGAAGGTGTTTGTGGATAATAGAAGTCCAAAAATGGATTTGAGCATTCAAATCTCTTCTAAAAAGATTTTGTTTAACTTCTGTCTTTTATGTATAGAAGACTTACATATCTTTTCAGCACCTTTTATTTTTCCTAAATGGAACAGTAGGCAAATATAACTGGAGTTCTTAAGCTTTTAAGGAACTTAAGAATACATCAAGATTTATTTAAATTCTTGTCATCAAGTTAGGAAGGCACTTTATACCACAATTTTCACCTGTAAAATGGGACAAATATCACACTCATTTCATAGGGTTCTGATTACCAAATGACTTACATATGTTATGCTTTTAGAACTGCATCTGGCACTAACTAGGAGGCACTTGATAAATATAATACTATTAACACCCTTGTATTTCACAGAAATGCAAAAATTTATAAAACTTGAGAAAATGATTGTTGATGTAATAAGAATTAAGTTTACAATAAATTTTAAAATCTATGTGAAGTCATCTGGGTTTTATATATATTATAATTTTTTTTTCCTTAGGAATTTGAATAAATAGCAATAGTAGAATAAATTACACACATATACATTTAGTTCAGAATATGTGATATAGACATACAGAATGTTTACAGGAAAAAGTCAATAAAAGAAGACAAAATTGAAAGCAATGGTAATAAGTGGGCATCTGGAAGAGTAAAAATATTTTGTTACCAGGTTTGCATGCTGCCTTCTCAGAACCCATACGCTTTGAGTGTTAGGAGGAGGAGTTGTTATCACTGAAGTAATTACGACAAGGCTGTAAGTTTCTGTAGGTGGTTGACAATTTTTATTATATGGATATAGTTTAGTCTTGAAATACTATTTTATTTAAGTTAAATATTTAGGCAAGACTGCAGTTCTCTCTTCAATGTGAAGCATTGGCAGAAGCTTGGCAGAAGAAAAGTGGACCTCATATCAACACAGTGGAGAGTTCTCTGTCTTTATAGGGAATATTAGTGAAGCATATCAAGAGATTGAATTTACTTTGTGGGACACATACAAGTCAGGCCCTGCACCCCTACAAAGACAATTTCAGTATTTTCCTTTGTTGATATAATTGTCTAATATTTTTATTATCATAAAATGTTAATAATAATACATATTATATAGCTGTTAAGCTTTTGAACTCTGTATAGATAATGTTTATAAGAGAATGTGAAATAAGTATTTTCATCACTCTGTTTATAAATAAGTTCTACCTTTTCTCTCTTGCTATTTAAAGATAGTCCTACAGTCTGATTACCATGTGCACTGTTTAATGTTGTTTCTGCACTGCTTTAACTTGTGTGGAGTGCTTAGCTTTATTACCCAGAAAAAGAATATAGAGCCATAATTTGAAAATTTCTCATTATTTTATCATCAGAATCGAAGGGCTCAATATTAGCACTAATATGCAGATTCTACATGAGGGCATCACTTTTAAAAACCAAAGATTATTTTTTAGAGCAGTTTTTAGTTTACAACATTGAGAGTAAGGTGCGTATTTTTCATATGTCCCCTACCCCCACACACGCATGTGCTTTACCATTATCAACATAATTCACTAGAATGGTGTGTTTGTTACAACCAAGGTACCTACAAGGACATATTGTGATTACTCAGAGTTCATTGTTTACCTTAGGATTCACTTGTATGGGTTTAGGAAAACTTATGTAGACTGCAGGGTTGGGGAAAGGTATAATGACATAAAAGGCCTGCCCATAAAGTATCCAACCATGTAACTGTTCTTGTTACATTGATAATGACTGAACTTTTTCTGGACAGTCCTCAAGTACCCATCAATATAATACCATAAAGAGTATTTTCACTGTCCTAAAATTCCTCTGTGTTCTGCCTTATTCATCATTCCCCACCCATCCCTGGCATCCTTATATTTTGTTCTAGGGAAGAGCAAAGGAAGTGAAGTAAAAGCCAAAACTTGTTTTTTATTCTAGTTATATATTTAAGAGGCTCTAAAGAGTATCTACATATACACCCTTATTCTTCCATTTTTGTTACAAAATTCAATTTGCTGTTCATAATAAAAAAACTCCATGGACTTGGATCCAGTTTACTTGGAGGTTAATTATCCATCCCAGACAATTCTTAAATTGTACCTTGAGAAAGAGCTTAAACTAATATAAACAGGCCTAGATACATATAATATGCAAAATAAAATCTGAGAAGTTGTCAGTAACTACACGTTGTTAAAAAATGGTGAGAATCTATTTGGAGCTAAGGGTAGCTGGGATGGCTCAGCGGGTTAAGTGCTCTCTTTGCAGCCCCAGAGACCGATGATCAAATTCTGGCTCTGGCCCAGGCAAACCCATATGCTAAACTGGGGTGTGCCCCCAGCTCAGTTCTTGCTGGGGCCTATGTGGGAGGCTCCTGGCCCAGTTCCTGCCCTGTGCAGCCCCGTGCCCCCCTGTGGAGTGAAACTATATGGAAAACTAATGCTGTCAACTATGGAGACTGCTCTGGACCCTTCCCCTTCTCTCTGTCTCTCTCTTCTATCTCTCTGTAAAAAAACTATTTGGAGCTAAAGCTGGGAAAGCAGTTTGATGCCAAATCAAGTGGGTATTTGGAATCTAAAATTGAATAGACTAAAAATAATATCTAACATTAATAGAGTAATGTTAACTATATGCCATGCTCTCACAAGGACCCAAAGAAATGATGTATTATTTTTGTATCCATAAAAAAAGCAAAAACAATACTGAATGTAGAAGAATGCAGTGACTCACCTGAAAACAAATATTTCAGTGTCAGGATCAGGATTGAGCATAGGCAATCTAATTTGAGTAATTTTCTAATTTGTGTTCTCTATAGTGCATAAGCCTCTCAATTTTATTTTTATTTTTATATAATAGGTCTTTGGCCAGCACTTAAATGTTTGAGAAACAGTTAAAAGTGAAATTCTAGCAAACAGTTTGAGAAATAGGAGAGATTAATGCTTAAAGTCAAAAATCTGGAAATTCTTATTTCGTTATGTGTTGATTCAGTCATACTAGACAGTAGGAAAAAAGTGGGATATGTCCTTTACTTCCTTGAACCTTACAGAATAGCAAATTAAATACCTAAAAGCATAAACACACCTTGGTTTATAGCACCAAACTGCCTAAATTTTTTTTTCCCTCACAAAAATGTTTAAATGAAGGGATTTTTTTGTCCCCTCATTTAAACTAAAATTTTGATTTCTACTTTGTCTCTTAGTAAAAAGAAATTAAACTTACTTTTAACTGAGGTTAGAGGACATAAGGCATTTAGGAAATTAAAATTCAGTACAAAATAGAATTTAAATATTACATTCTAACACAGAAATGCATTTTTATTATAATTTGCTATATTTAGTGATTTATTTCTTTTTAACAGTTAGGAAGTTGTTTAAAACAATAGATCCCTTGGGGAAGCTAGATGGCTCAGTGGGTTGAGCGCTCACTTTGCAAAGCCGGGGACCGAGGATCGAGTTCCGGCCCCGGCCCTTGTGGGCCCATATCTGAACTGGGGAGCTCCCCCAGTTCAATTCTCTCTCTGTCTCTGTCTCTGTATCTATCTCCCTCTGTCAAAAATAAATACATAAATAAATAAAAGTATTTAAATAAATAAAAAAATTAAAATAAAGCCATAAAAGGAAGCATTTTAAAAACAATAGATCCCAAACTTATTGAAATTGACCCAAGCTTTCTGGGGTCAATTTGGTGAACATGTGGGTATAGACACTAAGGGTGTGGAATAATGGTGGAAGAAACAAAAAATTGGATCAGGACAAATTTATTAATATGGGTTCACTAAGCAAAGATTCTGCATTTAAGGTTGTAGCTCTGGAATTAGAAGGAGCTCTAACTGGTTGGTTGGTTGGTTGGTTGGTTGAAACATGTACCAAAAGATAGCCAACTGTAAGCGAATTGGGAATGTCTAACCTTCCTTGGTCCAAGAGGAAAGGAATGAGAAGCTTACAGAGACTGGAACATTAGAATGAAGTTACCATTTAAGACCTACTCACCTGCACTGAGAAGCTCCAGGAAACATACCTTTCATCACTAGGGGTCCAATGCTGTGGGGCATGTGAAGAAATTCTTTCTAAAGTGAAGACTACATTGCTGCAGCTGGCTCCTTTTTTCAGCAAAGGGCAGTCACAGTGCCTCATGGGCCTCTTTGGACTATGGAGGTAACATATTCCTCCTTTGAGCGTGTTACTCCAGCCCATCTAGAGTGATCTGAATTCTGGTTTTGACCCAGAACAAGAAAGCTCTCTCCATGTTGCTGTTCCCGCTGCTCTAGCACTTGGGCCATATGATCCAGTGATGCTTGAAGTGGCAGTGGCAGCTAGGGGTGCTGCTTGGGACCATTGGCAGGTCCCTAAAGGTGAACTGCAGTGCACACCCTTAGGATTTTGAAGCAAGACCTGCTGTACTCTGAAAATAAGTATTTTCTTTGGAGATATAGCATTGGCTTTTTACTGGGCCTTTGGAGAAACTGAGTGCTTATTTATGGTCCAACAAGTTATCACGTGATATGAGCCTCTCACAATGAGCGGGGTGTTGTTATCTGACCACCACGCCATAAAGTTGGGCGTGCACAACAGCATTGCATGGTCAGATAAAAGGCGTGTATCCATGATGGAGCCTGAACAACCTCTCCAGGCAAGTAAATTCTCTGAAGTGACCCAAATGCCCATGACCCCCACTTCTGCTACACAGCCTTCTCTCTTTCAGCCTGCACCCATGGCCTCATGGGCAGTTCCCTTTGGTCAATTGACAAGGGAAGGAAAGACTCAAGCTTGCTTTACAGATGGTTCAGCAGCATATGCAGGCAGCTATAGCACTCCAGGACTCAGACTGGAACGGTAACTTTACCATTAGCTCTGCTTGTCTCCAACTTTCCAAATGCAGATCTTGTGACTTCGCGGACCCCATAATTGGGAGTCAATATTCTAGATTTTATCTATAATACATTGGTTCCATTTCTCTAGAAGACTCTAACTAATACACTCATCGTAACAAGCTCTGAGAGATCCACAAAGGATATACATCTATTGCAGAATTAACAATATCACTCACACCACACCAACTTCTTCACATGACATTTAACACTATAAATCATAAGAAATATATATATATATGTATACATATATTCATAAATATATGTACCGTATTTTCCGGCATATAAGACGACCGGGCGTATAAGACGACCCCCTAATTTTACAGTTAAAACATAGGTTTAGGCCTATATTCGCTGTATAAGCCTACAGCCTCGGAAGTGGGGGGTAGTCTTATACAGCGAATATAGGCCTAAACCTATGTTTTAACTGTAAAATTAGGGGGTCGTCTTATACGCCCAGTCGTCTTATACGCCGGAAAATACGGTACACATATATGTGTCTATTAGATACATACACAAAATATGTAGCTATATATTTGTATGTGTGTAGTATTTAGACAATGTATGAACATATACAAACACATGAAAATTTATGTGCATACAATAAACATGGTGGGGAGAGAGACAGAGATAGACACAGAACAAAGAGATAAAGCTGGAGGCAGTAAGAGATAAAGCAACAGATACTCATTTTCTTTGTATTTTTATATAAAATTGTAATATTTTTATTCTTTTAATAACTGTTTAACTTAATGCCATTTTGTTTCAGATTTGTTTTTATGCTTTTATTTGTATATTTTGTTACTGAAATAAGGAGTATTTAATTGGGGAACAAGTATGAATTCCTTACTGATTTAAAATATTTTTTAATGATAAGGACATGGGTCTTTCTGTCTTATGAGTTGAATTTTTTTCCAGTTGGTCATTTACATTTTAATTTGGATTAACATTTTTTGAAGTTCAAATATAAAAATGTCAAATGTACCAAGTATGTTATGTAATCCTAAACTTTTGCTTTCATGATTAATACCATTCACACACAATGGAATGGCTTATATACACCCTTCCCTATGTTGTGAAAACAGAAGTCACTGCATCCAAATGCAAAGGTTTGTAGCCAAAGAGAGATACTATTTTGAATGGCAGTCAGAATTTTATAAGTGGCAGTCCTTATATAAGTAAAGGACAAATAAATAGACTTGTTTATCTTTCCTTTGACATGACATGAATGAAATATATTTTTGTATAGCAAAGTACTATTTCCCAATTATTAATAGCCCAATATCCAGTTTCTCCCTTTTCCTTGTATCGCAATTTGTAGTTCTGGAGCTACTCATGATTTGTAAGGTATTTTCAACAGTTGCTTGACAGCTGAAAAATATTGTACACTTTTATTTCTCTTACATATGTAGCTATAGACATTGCATGCACAATGCATAATACTGATTATTTACATAAGCAAATAGGCATTGGACACTAAAATTGTAAATAATTTATTTTTGCAAAAGTGCATGTAAGATTTAAACTTTCAAAAATTAATAGACATTTTCAGAATTTCACCTAAATAAAATGATTTTGATAGGTAATATATTTAGAAATAAAAAATGTGAACTTTATTTGTACTGCTGCTATATTCCTAGCAAATTCTAAAGGCAGATCTGATTAATCCATGTTATTTTTTCTCTTAAATTGTAAAAACTGTTAGTGGTAGACATTTTAGTGATCAGAATTGTGATATCACTACTTGTGTTTATGTCAATGGGCTTCAAGCCTAGAAGAAAAAGACCACAGTACAATCAGATGATTAACTTGTTTTTTTGTTTTCATTTTTGTTTTTGATAAAGAGAAAAAACTGGTGAAACCATTTCTTTCACATGGAAGTTCAAAAATCATTAATCTTTTATCATTGATATTTCTTGGGTACTTCAGTCACACTTTACCTTGGAGTGGAATCTTTCAACCGCAAAGTTCTGGTATCAGCTGAGACTCCTGCAATATGCCTAAGGAAACGGCATGTATGATTTTTTTTTTTTTTTTTAACTATTGGCCTCAAGCTTTGAATGTCTGTAAGCTAAAGGAAAAATCTGGTTTTCAGCTGACCTACACTCTTTATAAAAGTGGGTTGAGGCCCAGGGCTAAGATTTGTTACGAGTAGCCTCCATGAACGTTGGTTTTATGTCTTCATTTTCAAATTCAAGTTTCAGCTTTCTTATGATACAGCAACAGCCGCCACAGGTGTGGGGGACATACAGTCTGTATTTGTTCTGGCTAAACTCTCCTGCACTAATGTTATGATTTGCACTTAAATGATGTGCCACATACTTTAGTTCTTTTTTAAAAAAATAGTTTAAAACTTTAAGTCGTTATTACTTGAAAAACACTGTTAAAACACTTTTCATATATTATCTCAAGAATCGTGGTAAAAATTAATGATCTCATTAAAAGCAAAGCACCTACAGCAAAATTTCTTGGACTAAAATCTCACTTGGCAGCCTTGTTACTGGGACAAATCACTTAACCTCTCTGAATTTACATTTCTCATCTAGAGATGAGGAAAGCACTTTTCTCTTAGGTTTGTGAGGGTTATTTCAGATAATAGTTGTTAGACATTTAGAAATGTGTCTGGTACATACAAAGACAGGCTGATAAATTTTGCCTCCACTGTAATATTGTTTTTGTTACATTAGACATATCTGGATATAACCAGTTCTGTGTAGTCGCACGGTATATTCCTTCCATCATTATTGACCTTGCACACACAGATGCTTACATTTTTCACCCAGTGCACATCGAAATGGAAGAGCATTCAGACCCTCGGTTCACACAGCATGCTGTTATTGAATTCTTAACAGCAGAAAATATTCTTCCAATTTTAAAAATATATATATTTGAAAAAGAAGATGAGAACTTCTTAAAGAAGATCATTACAGGTGATGAAATTTGGGTTCATCATTATGACCCCAAGAACAAAAGGCAGTTCATGGAATACTACCCTAAGGGATCATCTTCATAGCTGAGGCCTGAGCTTTGAATTTTTTCAGCTGAGGTGATACCTTACGGCGGTATTCCACGGACTGCATTGTGTTCTCAGGGTTATTATAATGGACCCAATTTCATCACCTGTAATGATCTTCTTTATAAAGTCCTCACTTTCTTTCCTAAAAAATCTCAAGAAAATTGGAGGAACTTTTTTCACTGTTAGGAATTCAGTAATAGATCCTGTTTGACCTAAATGTCAAAACACTTCCATTTTGATATGCACTTAGTAAAAAATGTAAGCATCTGTGTGTGCAAAGGCAAGAATGATGGAGGGGAAATACCATGTGACTACATAGAACTGATTATATCCAGATATGTTTAATGAAACAAAAAGTATTACAGTGGAGGCAAAATTTATCAGTCCATCTTTGTAATAAGCACTCAGTACATGTTATCTTCTGTTTGGTGACTTTTCTGTGATATTGGTTATGTTTGCTTACTGATTGGTTGCTTGCTTTGCTGGAGATAGCCTGAAGCTAGCAAATCATTTTAATTCTGTCATTATTATTTTTGTGTAAGCTACAATCACACAGTTAAAAACATACACCATTCTAATTTAGCTATTTATGAAAACAGTTACATTTATGGAAAAGTTAGGTTTTACAAATGCATTGCCAAACAACATACAAACTATCACTCCAAAATTAGGAACTCAGTGTATGGCCATGATTAATAAACTTCTATAACAGCTCCATATTATAAACTGCCATCCTTTTATAAATAGTAAATATTTAATTGACTCTGCAAAACATTTTTTGATCAGAAACAAAATACTTCCAAAATTCTAACTGTTAATATCCTAGAGATTTAGATATTCTCAGAGAGTCCATTCCAGTTAATTATTAATAAAATGAGGGGTAATACTTTTTTATTGTTAAATTTATTGGGGTGACATTGGTTGGTAACAATTACATAATTTCCAGGTATACAATTCTACATCATATTGTCTATGCATTGCATTATGTGCTTAGCACCCAGAATCAGCTCTCCTTCTATCACCATACGTTTGATGCCCTCTCCCAACACCTCCCCACCCCCCACCTTCCCCTTTACCCTCAGGTAACCACTAAACCACTGACTGTGTCCGTGAGTTTTTGTTTCTTTGTTATTTTCAGTTTTATATTCCACCTATAAGTGAGGTCATATGTTTCTTGATTCTTTCAATCTGACTTACTTCACTTAATAAGATGGTTTCAAGGTCTATCCATGTTGTCATAAAAGGCTATATTTCATCTTTTCTTATAGTGGAGTAGTATTGCATTGTGTAAATGTACCATAGCCAAGTTGTAGGAACAACCAAAGTGTCCTTTGATAGATGACTGGATAAAGAAGTTAGGGTAATATCTTCTTTTTTTTAAAAGATTTATTTATTGTGTTTGACAGAGAGAGAGAGAGAGAGAGAGAGAGAGAGAGAGAGAGAGAGAGAGAGAGAGAGAGAGATACAGAGAAGGGGGAGGGCCCAGAACAGTCTCCATAGTTGCACATCATTGGTTTTTTCACATAATTTCATTCCCCAGGTGGGCATGGGGCTGCACAGGGCAGGAACTGGGCTAGGGTCTCACCCCAGTGAGAACTGAACTGGGGGCACTCCCCAGTTCAGCATATGGGTCAACATGGGCCAGGGCCGGGATTTGATCCTCGGTCCCCAGGGCTGCAAAGTGAGTGCCTAACCCACTGAGCCATCCCAGCTTCCCCTAGGGTAATATCTTTTAAAGGTTTATTTTATTGTTTTGAGAGAAGGGGAGAGAAATAGGTGTAGGGGAGAAAGAGAGAGAGAGAGAGAGAGAGAGAGAGAGAAGAGGGGAGAGCCCAGAGTGGTCTCCATAGTTGTACATCATTAGTTATGTAATGGTTTCATTCCACACGGGTGGATGTGGGGCCCAGCAGGGCAGGAACTGAACTGGCAGACTCCCCATGGGGAGTGGCAACCTCTGCAGCTATCCAAGTAGTTAGCATTTGGGCCACAGTTCAGCATATGGGTTTGCGTAGTCTGGGGCCAGGATTCAATCCCCAGACTTTGGGGTTGCAAGGCCAGTGCTTAATCTGCTGAGCTACCCAGGTGTCTCCATTTGTGGGATAATATTAATCTATTAAATTTATATCGCTACATGCAAATGGTGCCCCCTTTTTATTGGTACATCTGATTTAATGTAATTTAGAGTTAATGAGTTACAATAATAAGGAATATTTTTCCATTGGTTAAATTAAATATTTCAAGTCTTTTGTCCTTAAAAAAAAAACAAAGTATAGTCTTTTTAATAGGTAATAATATTTATCTATAATATTTTCTGAGGCTTTTCATTGTAAACTAATAATAAATCTTGTTGGTTCTTGATTTGGGGGCAGAACATAAGTAGATTACATAGATTAAAGAAACACTGGCATAATCACAAACAGAGTATTATTGATATAATTACCACATTAATGTATTGGTTTATAATAAAGTAGAAAAGATTAATGTTGAACATTACAGAAGACCCTTGATCTTTCCTTCTCTTTTTATATTTCCTTTTCTTTAAAAGTCTGGATATCTTTTTTTCTTCTTTCCTTTTAATGATAGTCTTTGAACTGAAACCATTTGTAGGGTGCACTGAACTGCTGTTCTGCAGATCAGCAGGGGCCTGTAACACCTTCTGTAGGGCACCTAGTATAACATAGCAATTTGTTCCATTGACAGAATGACTCATTTGTTGTTTTGCTCTACATTTCCTTACTCTGTTTTCTTGCATTATTGTTTTTATTCAGATAGTCAATCATAGTACATGGTGATTAAAAGTTACTAACTTTCAGTGAAGGATCAATTCTTTTATTTCTGTCATCCATGTTTTATAGTTTTCAGCATATAATTCTTACACATATTTTTAGTTTTATACCTAGATATTTCATGTTATTTGTTGCTATTATAAATGATAGTTTTTAAAACTTCATTTCAAATAGTTCCTTGCTAGTACTTAAAAATACATAATGCGATGCATAGACAATGTAATATAGAATTGTACACCTGGAAACAATGTAATTGATATCAATTAATGTCACCCCAATAAATTTAATTAAACATTTTTTTAATAAAATAAAGAAAAACAAATAAGTCTTAAAACAAAATTAATACATACTATTTTTAAATTTTGCCTTTTGATATTGTGGTGTTGGCAACATACTTATTAGTTTTAGTAGCCCCTTTTTAGATTCTTTAGCATTTTCTATGAGGATAATCACGGCCATGAACAAGTAGAGAAAGCTGTATTCTCTCCTCTTCAATACCCATGCATTATATATTTTTTCTTGTGTTATTGAATTGACTGAGACCTCCAGTATAATGTTGAATAGAAATGACAATAAGAATGAGTAGTCTTCATTTGTTCCCAATGTTAGGAAAAAATCATTCTGTATTTTACCATTATATATGATGCAAACAGTAGGCTTCTCATAGATACTAATATTTATTAGATTGAAGAAGTTCATATGTATATACTTTTAAGGGTTCTTATCATGAAGAAATATAAAAATTTATCTAATGGTTTTTCTACATTTATTGAGGTGGTCATAACTGTTTTTTCTTTTTTAGCTTGTTGATATAAATTGCATTGTTTAATTTTTAAATGTTAACCAAACTTATATTCCTTGGATAAACGTATTTGGTCACAATATATTATCTTTTAATAGATTCTTAATTTGGTACATTGTTTTATTATGGATTGTCATATGTAGGTTCATGAAGATATCTATCCCTACCTTTTTTTCTTATAATTTCTTTGTCTGGTCTTATATCAAGGTAAAGTTAACATGATAAGATATGTTGGGAATTATTCTTTATTCTTTCAGTCATGGTGTAGTTTGTTTAAAGATGGTATTATTTCTTTTTAAATGCTTGAAAGGTTTTTCCAGTGATGCCAATTGTGTTCACAATTTTCTCTGTAAGGTTTTTAGGAATTCAATTAACATACCAGATATAGAACTAGTTAGGTTATTTATTTCTTCTTAAGTGCTGTGAAAGTTTGTAAATTTAAAATAATTTATTGATTTTACGCATCGTTGTAGTATCTGTAGAAGGTGAAAATTTATTTTTAAAATAAACTCATGACGTGTCTTTCAAAATGTTTTTTTTTTTTTCCGTTTTTTATTTTCACCAGTAATGTTAAGTTCACCCAGTAAAATCATTTTTCAGATGTTGTATTTTATTTACCTCTAGAAGTTGTATTTGAATATTTTCTATATCTACACTTTTGGCCTCATTATGTTTATATTTACTTGTAAATTGATGTGCATTTTTAATAATAGCTTTTTGAAGATCTTGACTGCTACTGACATTGCTTTGTTATTCCTAAATCTTTTCTTAATTACTGAGTTTTCACCTGATTATGTATCACATTTACTGCTTCTTTTATAAGTGTAGTAATGTTTCATTGAATGCTACATATTGTATATTACATTTTTGAATGTTTGTCTTCTGAAGAGAATTGAAATTTATATTGGATAAACTATTTCATCATTTACATAGAAAAAATTGCTTCTTTTCTTTTTTTAAGCTGCATTTTGTGGTTTAGAAAAGTCTTTTTTTTTAAGATTTATTTTACTGGTTTTGATAGAGACTGAGAGAGACAGAGAAAGAGAGAAGGGGGAGGGCCCACAGAAGTCTCCATAGTTGTATGTCATCAGGTTTTTTTATTGTTACATTTATTGGGGTGACATTGGTTGGCAACATATTTTTCAGGTGTACAACTCTACATCACAACATCTATGCATTGCATTATGTGCTCACCACCCAGAATCAGCTCTCCCTCCATCACCACATATCCGGTGCCCACTCCCAACTCCCCTTACACACACACACACTCCCTCCCTCCTCCCCCCTTACCCTTAGGGTAACCACCAAACTATTGGGTGTGTCTATAAGTTTTTGTTTCTTTGTTATTTTTAGTTTTATATTCCACCTATAAGTGAGGTCATATGTTTCTTGATTCTTTCAGTCTGACTTATTTTGCTTAACAAGATAGTTTCAAGGTCCATCCATGTTGTCACAAATGACTGTATTTTATCTTTTCTTATTGCTGAGTAGTATTCCATTGTGTAAATGTACCACAACTTCTTTATCCAGTCATCTATCAGAGGATACTTTGGTTGTTTCTATGACTTGGCCACCATGAACAGTGCTGCAATATACATTCAGGTACAGATACCTTTGCGGATTAAGGTTTTTCAGGATTTTTGGGTAGATACCCAGAAGAGGGATTGCTGGGTCATATGGCAATTCTATTCCTAATTTTTTGAGGAATCTCCATACAGCCTTCCATAGTGGTTGTACCAGTTTACATTCCCACCAGCAGTGTATGAGGGTTCCTTTATCTCCACAGCCTCTCCCGCGCTTGTTATTCCTTGTCTTGTTGATTATAGCCATTCTGACAGGTGTGAGACGGTATCTCATTTAGGTTTTTATTTGCATTTCCTAATTGCCAGTGACATTGAGCATGTTTTCATATATCTGTTGGCCGTCTGTATATCTTCATGAGAGAAGTGTCTGTTCAGGCCATCTGCCCATTTTTTAATTGGATTGCTTGTTTTTTGTTGTTGAGTTGTGCAAATTTTTTGTATATTTTTGACATTATTCCCCTCTTGGAGGCATTTTTGCAAATATTTTCTCCCAGTTGGTTGTACGCTGCCTTGACCCTTTTTTTCAGGGCACATTATGTTTTCCACTGATCTGGGTTTAGAATCAGTCATACCCAGAGACAATTTTTGTTTGGGTCCATATTATTAGTCTTTCGGGTGCTGGCCCAGCTGAAATAGAGCTGTGAGTAGGGGGGCTGGCACACAGCTCAGGCCTTACTTTCCTCCCCTGCCCCCTCCAGAAGGGGTCTGCCTTCCTGGCTGTGCTCCTAGTCTCACCATCACCCAGAGACCCTTCACTCTTTTGAGCCTGTGCTTCTGGGCTTCAGATACTGATTCTGCTGGCTCGGGGCTGAGTTCATACTCACATCAAGATAAGAACCCAGGGGAAGCCGGGATGGCTCAGTGGGTTGAGCGCTCACTTTATAGCGCTGGGGATCGGGGATCGAGTCCCGGCCTCGGCCCGTGTGGACCCATATGCTGAAGGGGGAGGTCCCTCAGTTCAGTTCTCTCTCTGTGTCTGTATCTCTCTCTCTCTCTCTCTCTGTCAAAAACAGTAAAAATAAATAACTAAATAAATAAAACATGCCTAACATTAAAAACAAACAAACAAACAACAACAACAAAAAAGATAAGAACCCAGATTCCACAGTGGACAGGGAAGCTGGCCCACCAGACCAGAGGCACGTGGCTCGCTCTTTCTCAGCTCAGTCTGCACTTTCACTTTAAGTGCCCATCCCTAAGAGCTGATTTGTATTCAGCTCAGCTGTGCTGCTCTGTAGGCTAGAGACTTGGTGCACTGAGCTGCTGCTGACAGGCTGGTGCCGTGCTCACTCACCACCCACCCAGGAAGTTCAGCCACCCCTGCTCTGTGGTCCCTGTTCCACCTCAGGCCTGATGATCTGAGTGGGGCTCAGCATGTCGCCCCTTGAGTTCAGATGTTAAATTGTCCACAGTCTCATGGAGCTTCCACTCTCCTCAGGTCTCGGCTTCCAGCCCACCCAGGATCCAGCTCCACTTTGACTGTAGTCTCCCAATCCCCTTTTGTTTCTGCCAACCCTGGGTCAGGTCCATGTCCCTGTCCCTGTCCCCATACTGCTCCTTCCCTTCCCTCACCCACTCACCCCTTTTCCTCTAACCTTTGGGTGTTGTTCTGCATTGTGTGGTTCTCTCAGTTGAGGGTGCTTCTCAGGGTTTCCCCTGTGGATTCCCCTTTGTTCAAGTTTCTTCCCAGGTAGGTACCGGGCTTCTCCTCTCATACCATCATCTTGTTGTTCCATCTCAGTTTTTGACATGGTTTCATTCCACACAGGTGGGCAGGGGCCATGAAGACCCAGGGGCCTCCAGCATGGGAGGCACAGCCCCTCAAGCCAGGGGCCTAACCGGGGGGCAAGAACCAAACTTGGAGCCTCCTGCATGGGAAGTACACCCCAGCTCAGCAGATGGGTCCACACAAGCCGGGGCCAGGATTTTATCCTTGGTCCCTGGGGCTGCAAAGTGAGCGCTTAACCTACTGAGCCATCCCGGCTTACCCTAGAAGAGTCTTTAAAGTTAGTTTGGAATATCTATTGAAATATTACCTTTTGGGTTTTTCTGTGTAATGTAAGAGGGTCAGTAAGATATTTCTACTTTGGCTGGTCAAAACTTAAGCATTTGCTTAGGCATATACGAAGCCTTATTCAACTTATATGTTTCTCTGCAGTTTTTTTATTTGTGTGTTTGTTTGTGTGTTGGTTTGCTTGTTTGATTTTAAACTAGCCTTGTAGGGTGTCACATTATACTTGCGCAGATTGGTATTTGGCCAGGCTACTACCACTATGGACATTTCTGAGGCATTTCTCTGCATGGATCCCTTTTCATAACTGCTCAGCCTTGAAGTTTGTCTGTCTTAGTTTCTCTGACTATCTCCGTTCCCAATGAAAACCCAAATGACTCACTGAGCAACAGATTGCTAGGTTTGCATAAGAAGATACTATGAGCTGAGTGGCTTAACCAACAGAAATTTATTGTATCACAGTTCTGGAAGCAGGAAGCCAATAAGTAAGGTATCAGTAGAGTTGGTTCTTTCTGAAGGCTATTCGGAAATCTGTTCTCAGAGAGTGACCTGAGGTCTCTGGGTAATGTTGCAGTAATTGTAATTCTATCTGTATAAGTAATAGAAACTTAGTAAATTTGTACATATTAAATTGATATTATTCTTCCATAAAAATCTTCTAAAAGAAAACCTTGACAAAGAAAGTAAAGTCTGGCTTTTAAATGCTAGGTATGTTTGAATTCAAATAATGCTTGAGATTATTTTTGTTTTTAGCTCCTCATTTTGTCTTGAGCTTCTTAAATGGATTACATGCTTTCAGACTTGTCACAGTCGAAACTATGCAAACAAAAGTACGTGGTAATAAACATTGTTAAGGTATTTTATTTGGATGATATTTTTTCATTATACTTTTTAAAACAATCTGATATTTTAACTCATTTTTATCTCTCATTATTTTATTTATTTAATAAGAATTTGTTTTTCTTATTACAATAACTCTTAAATGCACAGAATTTGTATGGCAGGTTCTATGAAGGAGATGTACATCAAGATTAGCAGGAATCATTTTATTCAATGCTTCATTATGGTTTCACTTAGGATTTGAACTCTGTTTTCTGCCCACTTTTAATAGAATGGACTATTTGAGGAGTAGTAAGGAGAATGAAAAAGCACACTTATATAAACCCTAATTATAATACAGGCACAATTATAAAAACATAACTAATCTCTTTGTGAGGGCAGAATATGTATAGTTAATTCACTTGGGGAGGCAGGAGAAGACTTCAGGGTGACGTAGATGGGATGTTTAGTTTTGAAGAATACAGTTTTGGAAAGACTGGTAATATCACATATCAGCATAGACAGCATTAACTGTGATTTTTAAATGGATACTTTAATAGTCCCATTAACCTGAAATAGACATATATGACAATGTTAGATATGAATAAAAATGTTTACAGTCCAGCATGAAAAAGAAATAGTAATGAGGAGATACAGAAACACCAGAAGGTAGTGTAACACTTTTTGAAAGCAAGTTGGAAAAAGCATAGCCTCTCCCTACTCTAATTTAGTAAAACAAAATTAAGGAGACTACAGATAAAATGAAAGTAAGTATTCCAAAAAAAATTAGAGCCCTCTGCTATTTATTTTAAATGGTCGGCACACAATGTGTAGGAATAGAGGTAAGATCAATAACAAGTAAGATTAGAGGTAGGCTGACCAGACAAGACAGAAAACAATGGTAGTGTCCCATTTCAAATGGCACATATGGTCAGCTTTCTGACACCTTGAATTTAGTCTAGGGAGACTAGGCTACCCATATGTACTATTTGAAACAGGGCAGTACCATTGTTTTCTGTCTCATTTAAAATGGTACATCTGGTCAGGCAAAGTAGAGACGACATGTGCTGTCTTTGCAGGAGCCTAGAAACCGTATTGTAGTCAAATGTTATAATTTGTACAACTGCTTGTATTCCTATGATTAATAAACAGTCTATCAGATATCTAGATAAATAGATACATAGATACATAGATAGATAGATAGATGATAGATAGATAGATATTTGTGAATATATAGGGGCAAATGAATTTAAATAGCAAATAAAGGACAAGTTTTACTCATTTGAAAGCTGAAGTGAGTGCTTATGCGTATTACTAGAATAACTTTTATTATTAATATAAGATATCCCCAATATAGGAAGATAGAAAGCTAATAGTGGTTACTTAGTTCCAAAGGAAGCGCTAATTAGTCCTTTAAGAATAATTTTAAAAATCACATCTGGATAAGTTTAGATTATTTATTTAGCTGCAATCTTAGAAAGTCTAAATAGAAAAAGAAATCTTGACAGTTTCCCCTATACTTGGTTAAAACAATTTTTTGGGGGAAAGCTGGGATGGCTCAGTGGGTTGAGTACTTGCTTTGAGGTCCTGGGGACTGAGGATCAAATCCCAGCCCCCGCCCATGCGGACCCATGTGCTGAACTGGGGTGTGTTTCCCATGCATGAGGCCCCCAGTTCAGTTCTCACCCCCCAGTTCGGCCCCTGGCTCAAGAGGGTGTGCCTCCCATGTGGGAGGCCCTCAGCCCAGTTCCTGCCCTGCATGGCCCCCACCTACCTGTCTGGAATGAAACCATGTTGAAAACTGATGACGTACAACTGTGGAGACTACTCTGGGCCCTCCCCCTTCTCTCTGTCTCTTTCTGTCTCTCTCTTTCAAAATCAATAAAATACATCTTAAAAAAAATTTTTTTTTCTTCTGACAAGATTCCATTACTAGTTGCATAAAAATAATAAATTTAGGGATATGCAAGGTCAGGACTATATTCTTAAAAGTGATGCCCTACAAATAACTTTAATCGATTTTATAGCCCAATTGGTATCTGCTTTGTTCGGATTTGTGTCATTTTATCTTGTTAATAGGAGACCTAACACAAGGAGATGGAATTTTCCAAGTCGTTGTTTATATCTGTCATTTGTGTACATATCAACCCTTAGCATTTTCTAACTTTTAGAAGTATTTCCTATGAAATAACACCTTCTTTGTATGATTAATAAGAATGTTTAACATCTGTTATATACCTCTTGGCATTTAAGTTTATTTCTTCTGTAAATTGTCTGCTCTTATTCTTTGCACATTTTTTTTTCTATTCTTAACAGCTAAAATGTGAAAACAAACTGGCTTAGTGTCCTAGGTCTTCTTTAGCAAATTACCACAAACTGGATGGCTTAGAACAGGAATTTATTTATTTATTTTTTAAATATATTTTTATTTATTTATTTTGACAGAGACAGAGAGAGAGAGATATAGAGACAGAGAGAGAACTGAAATGGGGGAGCTCCCAGTTCAGCATATGGTTCCGCACTGGCCGGGGCCCGGGATTCGATCCTCGGTCCTCTGCGCTGCAAAGTGAGCGCTCAACCCACTGAGCTATCCCGGCTTCCCCAGGAATTTATTCTTTTACAGTTCTTGATGTCTACGAGTCTAAAATAAAGGTTCTGCAGGGTCATGCTCCCTGTAAAAACTCTAGGAAAGCATTATTTCCATCTTTCGGCTTCTGGAAGTTTCCAGCAATTCTTAGCATTCATTGTCTTAAAACTGCATCACTCCAGTCTATGCCTCTATTTTCACATGGCTTCTTCCCTTTGTGTTTATCTGTGTGGACTCTTATTATAAGGGCACTGGTTCTTAGATCTAAGGCTTACCTGAATCTACTATGTATGACCTTATATCTACAGCATCTATATTCAAATAAGGTCAAACTCTGAGTTTCTGAGTGGATATTAATTTAGGGGGAACACTATTCAACTCACTACACAGTCTAAATATCTACCAACTGATAAACAATAGATTAACAAATAGATAACAAAATGTAGTATACCCATGCAATGGACTATTCATTATTTGGCAATTAAAAGGAACAAAGCAGTGAATGATACACGCTACATTGAAAACATTATGTTAGTTTTAAAAAGTCCGTCACAAAATACTACATATTGTATAATTCCATGGATACAATGTGTTTAGAATAAGAAAATCGGGGAAGCCGGGATGGCTCAGTGGGTTAGGCGCTCACTTTGCAGCGCCGGGGACCGAGGATCGAATCCCGGCCCCGGCCCGTGCGGAACCATATGCTGAATTGGGAGCTCCCCCAGTTCAGTTCTCTCTCTGTCTCTGTATCTCTCTCTCTCTCTCTCTCTCTCTCTCTCTCTCTCTCTCTCTCTCTCTCTCTCTCTCTCTCCTCTGTCAAAATAAATAAATAAATAAAATATATATTAAAGAATAAGAAAATCGCTAGAAACAGAAAGTAGCAATTAGTGATGGCCTAGGCTTTAATGGAGGCATATGGAATGATTGCTACTGGTTATGGGTTTCTTCTTGAGGTGATAAAAATATTCTAAAATTAGATTGTGGCAACAGTCTCACATCTGTATGAATTTACTAAAAATTGCTTTAAGTAGATGAATTTTATGGTATATGAATTTTGTCTCAATAAAGCTTTGAAAATGAACAATCTACCTGGATTTGTGTGTGGGAGTAGGCCATACTCCTGAAATATGTAGTGGCCATGGGTTTCTATCTCTTTGTTGTTGATTTTTTTTATTTAAGTTTTTTTTTTTAATTGTTTTTGAGAAAGACAGAGAGAAGGGGAGGGCCCAGAGCAGTCTCCATAGTTGACAGCATTAGTTTTCCACATAGTTTCACTCCACAGGTGGGTGTGGGGCTGCGCAGGGCAGGAACTGGGCCGGGAGCCTGCCGCATAGGCCCCAGCAAGAACTGAACTGGGGGCACACCCCAGCTCAGCATGTTGGTCCACCTGGGCGGGAACCAGGATTCGATCCTCGGGCTCTTAGACTGCAAAGCGAGCGCTCAACCTGCTGAACCATCCCAGCTTCCCCAGTTGTTGATTTTAAAGAGTTGATGATATATTATCTATATACATCTAGATATACAAGGGCTGCCTGGAAAGTATCCAGCCATGTAATGGTCCTTGTTATATTGACAATGGCTGGATTTTTTTTCCGGACAGCCCTTGTATGCCTATATCAGGTTTAGTTATGAAAAACTCACACCTTGTCATATTAATTTTGATAATGGTGAGGTTTCCTCAACAGAATTCCTTTATTTTTCCATAAGCAAATGCATTAAAATTTTTCTTATGATTTATACTTTTAAAATTTTAATTCCTTCCTTTTGCACTATATTGGGAAAATGTTCTCTGATGTACCAATATAATTATCTTATAGTTTTTCCTTTCATATTTAGGTTTTTAGTTTTTCTGAAGTTCAAGTCCTAATGTAATTAGATAGAGATATAATCTTATTTCCCTTCATGGCATCATCCAGTTTTTGTAACACCATTTACTAAACAATGCAGACTGTAACGCTTACTAAGTGCTTACATGCACCTGGGTTGAGTGTTGGCTCCCTTTTTTCTTTTCACTTGGTTTAGTCTTGTGACATCACTACAATATTTTTACTGTAATATTAGAGTTCTCTTATCCTTTCTCACACAAAATAGAGTATATTGTGTTATTTCTCCAACCAAATAAGAGTTTGTAAGTTTTGAAATCAGTATCATCATGTTGATTTCCCAGCAACTAGCCCACAGTCAAGCATATGGTAAACAATAAACATGAACAAGTTAAGAATGAATGAATACAAGAAACAACAAGTATAAATTATGTGTATAGGGATGCCAGGATGTCTAAATGGGTTGAGCACTCGCCTTGTAGTCCCAGGGTCTGAGGTTTGAGTCCTGGCCCCAGCCCATGTGGACCCATATACTGAACTGGGATGTGCTTCTCATATGGGAGGCCCCCAGTTTGGCCCCTGCCTGGGGTGTACTTCCCATGTGGAGGCCCCATGGCCTGTTTCCCGCCCTGCGCAGCCCCACACCCACCTGTGTGGGATGAAACTACCGGTATGTCAAAAGCTATGGAGAATGCTCTGGTCCCTCCCCTTTCTATCACTCTCTCTCTGTCAAAACAATAAAATAAATCTTAAAAAAATATATATGTGTATAATGTTTAGTAAGCCAAAGTAAATTACCAGTTGTGGTTTTTCTGAATTACATTAAGTGGATGTATTTTATAGAAAGGATATAAGACATAAAGAAACTTAATGGTCATAAAGCAGAATTGGACATGTAAAAAGGAAGAATTTTATACACATTTAACATTTCTTCATAAATGACAAACCATATGTCAAAAATACAAGTCAAAATTTAAATGTTATGTTTTTAATATTTAAATGAATACAATCTTGTCTTAGAATTGTTATCAAACTATTTCATTAATGTTATGTTTATTACAGCATTACCATTGTGTAGATTTTGAGATTGAAAAGTAATACTAAAGATATTGTTGTTGTTTTCAGCAGAGAGAAGGACAAGGAGGAGAGCCCAGAGCAGTCTCCACAGTTGTACATTAGTTGTATTATAGTTTCATTCCACAGGTGGGTGCAGGACTGTGCAGGGCAGGAACTGGGCTGAGAGCCTCCTACATGGGAAGCACACCTGGGGCAGGAGCTGAGTTGGCTGCCACCCACTTGGGAAGCTTGCCCTGCAAGAACTGAACTGGGAGCACACCCCAGCTCAGCATATGGGTCTGCAAGGGCCAGGGCCAAGATTCAGGGCTACAAATGAGCACTGAACCCACCGAGCCATCCCAGCATCCCTGAAAAGTAATACTAAATATTGTAAAAACATCTGCTTTTATTTGGGGAATTTAAAGCTTTATTTCAGTCATAAAATGTTTAGGTTCAGCCAACACTAATTGTTTATTAGACATTGTTTGCAGGTGCAAAATATGAAAACATTCTGTAAAATTACAAAAGCTTTACGATATTAAAAAAATTATATGTTATAAAAAATTAATATTTGAAGTGATTTGTATTTGAACTGTCTTTTAATCATTCAAGGAGTTAATAACACTAATTATTCTTCTTTGAAAAAAATTTTTATATTGCTAAATTGTCTAGAGATTCCTCAAGTTGATCCTTATCTGGCCTTACTTCTATCTGCATCAAGACCCTGTGTTCCATGAGCATCTGTTCTTGAATCAAAAATCTTTTACTCTGCACAACTTGTACATTCACCTATTTACTACTGAACTCACTTTTTGTAATTATTGAAGCACAAAACAAGACCATGTACAAAAATATCCAGAATATAAGGAGACAACTACATGTATTGACCTTCTACAGATTTGCCTAAATGGAAGCCAGAAGCGTGTTTAAAGTTATACTCTCTTGAGATCTATAAGGTACTCCTCACTTAACGACTGAGTTCCATCCCTACAACTAGGTCATTGAGAAAATTAGTTGATAAGTGAGGAGTTTAAAGATGGCTGTCTTGTGATGTGTCAAGGCACCACTGAGTTATGTATTTTCCAATAGATATCACACAACAGCACATTTATAATCAAAATATGTCATTCTGCATTACTGTGAATACTTCGTGTTACTAACCAACGACAGAAACAAGAAAAAGACAGAGAAAGAGGATTTTCAATACTGATACAAACTGAGGAAGGGGATTTCCCATACTGGACAATTAGTCATAATTCTGTAAGTCCATGGGGCTTTGTTAAACAGGTAGACCATTAAGTGAAGAATAGCTGTATAGACTATATAGAGCTGTGATTTTTCAAAGGTTAGAAGAGGAGATGGAATAGGGAAAGAACAAAGAAAGAAGGGAAGGGACTGAAAATAGGGAACAGAAAATTTATACTTGTTAAATGTCTGCCATGGGCCTAACTTCATGTTTGGGGTTTCATGTATATTTTTGCATTTAACAGCCATGAAAATGCCACACTTTATATTTTCCCTATTTAAATGCTACATCATTCCTAGAAAATTGGAGCTTAGAATCAACAACTGTCTGAGGTCCTAGATGTTGTCCAAGAAAAGCTGGGCTAGGACCCAGGCCTCCCAGTGCTCCATCTAGCATGCTATACACTACAGTAAGAATTCAAGACCAGATCTGAAGTACAGATTTCTTTTAGAAGTAATAGCACAAGAATGTTATAGCAGCTTATATACCATAAGTTCCACGACATCTATATCCAAATTGTCATCATGTAGTCATTATATTTTAGTTTATTTATGAACATATAAACAAATCTCTCAATTACAAATATACAGCTTTGATGTTTGCACATTTTATGAATAATTTTTAAAAACAAAAATGCATGTTTGCTTTAAAACAAAAATAAAAACATTGACTTTTCAAAGTACTGGGCAAAATCACTTGTTTTATTCTTTAATACACAGTTGAAAACATATCTATATTAACTATTTTAAAAAGATTATATCAGTAGAAAGATATTTCAGGATTTAATTCTTTTCACCTTATGTGTGGGCATTTTTGTAAAGTAAGAACAATTTAGAAATGATTTTTAAGGTGATGGTGTTACAAGGGAGGAGATTACATTTAGAGAAAATGTGAATTTTCTAATATCTGAAGCAAATTATTGTATGATTTTTACTAGCTTTAGATGTGTTTCCTCAAACTCTGAAAACACAGTTTAATATTTTAACATATTAAGAACATAATTAATCCTAAGACTGTTGGGTCAGCTACAGAATAAATAAGTTCATTATTAGATTTTGAATTCTATTATATTTTATACCACTTTATATATGCAGTTTCTTTTAAATATACAACAGTTAGTTTCACATCTAATAGTCAAATAAGATTTTATATTTTCACCAGAAGGGATCCATGTGCTCTTTGGTACTTATGTATTTTCTACTAGGGTTTTTTTTTTTACTTTTAAAGAAGTAAAGAGTTCATTTACATTAATATTTAGATAAGTTTAAAAAATTTTTTAATTTGATAAATAAATTTTTATAATTTAATCCACCAAGTTGTTGAGGATTACCATTCATAAGACCTAGACTTGTCCAACTATGCTTGGGTGGCTCCACTTTATAAATTAATAACATTAAGAAATATTATGTATTTTAATAGCATTCATTTTTGCAATATTCATTATACTCTAGGCAATGTGCAAAACTCCCTAATCCTACATTAACCTAAAAATCCATTGTAGGTGCAAGTTTATCTGATAAAGTCTACCTTTCACAGGCCTCATCTTTTATCCTCTCGTAAGTATATGGAATGCTATTTCATTTACATTGGAATTTCTATACTTGGCTGAAATCATAAGAACTTGAATACAAGACATTGTATGCAGTTCTGTGCACCTAATTAAGCACACAAATAAATAAATTAATGACAATTTAATATGTGTAGTGAGTTTGGCAGAGAAAATAATTAAAGACTGGAAAACAAGGGCTATAAAAACGTTACAATAAAAAGAATAATTTAACCTAGGGAAGAAGAAATTGAGGAATAGTTTAAAAATGACCTTAGGAGATATGAAGTCTATTTTAGAAATGGTTATAGCTAGTTGTTTTCTTTTTCCAACAAGAAAAGAACAAAAAGAAATAGAGGCAATTTGTTGTAAAATATAAAAAATAATATTTTAACCTATAATAGTTATGGAATGTTATTTTCCAGACTTCTTTGTAATAAAAACCAAATGGATTTCTAAGAGATAAGTAATATGCTTACACCTACATAGACACATATCTGTGTGTATATAGTAAAATTTGAAAGGGTTTCTAAAGGTAGATAGACCTAGACCAGGGGTTCCCAACCTTTTAATACCCTAGGGCGCATTCTAAAATATCGGTAGGGTGGCGGGCACCAGCTATTTCTAAGAATATTTATTATTGAACAAGAATAAAAAATAATAAACAAAATAATTTTAGAATAATAAATTTATTGTACAAATTATATACACACAAAGAAACATATATAAAAAACGTAATACAAAGTAAATAAAAAACACACGTATAATAAAATCATTTAAAAAAACATAAAAGAAAACATAAAATAAACCAATCTGTCAGTGTCATCTTTGGCATTGCATTTCATTGGCCATTGCCTCGTAATTAGGAGAGTATGACGACAACCCTGTTAGCAAACAATTACTGAGATGCTCATCGGTAAGTCGAGATCCATATTGTGATTTTATTCAATTCACGTTTGAAAACAAAGATTCGCATAAATACGTTGACCCAAAAAACGATTTGATTTTATATGCCGCTTTTTTAAAAAATGGGAACCTTTCTTTGTCGACTATGCTCCATAAGTCCTCTGATATTAAGGATTTTAGCAAAATATCGTTTTTAAGGTTCAAAATTTCTAACTCTAGTTCTTCTGCTTTCCCCTGAACAAGGTCTGCAATACATGCGGCTAGTTCTATTACATTTATTTGGCAAGTAAAAGGATTGATACAGAAGGAGACAATTGGCTCGAAGTTTGTAAACTGCAGAAATCTCTCTTCAAACTGTTTTGGAAGCACTTGCAGGGTCTCAATAAATAATGACACGTTTAATTCATTGTTACCTAGCATTTTCCTCATATATGGAAAGTGCACAAGAGACTTGATATGCAGATGTGATATCAACAGTCAATTTTGCTTTAAATGCGTTTACAGAGCTTATCATTTCAGCTCTATTTTTGTCTTTTCCCTGCAACTCCAAATTGAAAGAATCTAATTTTTCCATGGTGTCAGCAAGAAAACCCAAATCCACCAGCCAGCAAGAGTCTGTTAGTTCATCATAGTTTTCATTTTTATCATGTATAAATGTTTTTATTTCTTCAATTAAGTTCACAAATCTTGTAAGAACTTTACCTTTACTGAGCCAACATACTTCAGTA
>PVKE010021009.1:0-26940 GCA_004027555.1 Craseonycteris thonglongyai
GTTTGACAAGTTTAGGGATATTAATAGGTAGATGTAAGTACTGTTTTATATTCTTCTGTCCTACTGCTGGAGTATTGCAAAAAAGAAATCTAAATTTAATTTTTTGTTGGTTATTCAGTTAAATTTGCTGGAGTCTTGGGAAAGCTGGGATGGCTCAGCGGGTAAAGCACTGGCTTTGAAGCCCCGAGGACCAAGGATCGAATCCCGGCCCCGGCCCATGCAGACCCACATGCTGAACTGGGGTGTGCCCCCAGTTTAGTTCTTGCCGGGACCTATGTGGGAGGCTCCTGGCCCAGTTCCTGCCCAGTGCAGCCTTGTGCCCGCCTGTGGAGTGAAACTATGTGGAAAACTGATGTCAACTATGGAGACTGCTCTGGGCCCTCTCCCTTTTCTCTGTCTCTCTGTCTCTGTTTCTCTCTGTCAAAAATCAATAAAATAAATCTTAAAAAAAAAAAAAAATTTTGCTGGAGTCTGGACTGGGAAATTCAGGTTTACTTGAACAATCCAAATTTTACTTTTTAGATATAGTCTCTAGGAAATATTTTATCTACAAATGAAATTGCCTAAACTTCCTTATAAACAAGAATTGAAATGCAAAGGCCTGACTCTCAGAAAAAGGAAATTATATATCTATCTTAATAACAATTTAATGTAACTAGGAAATAAATTTAGTTGTAATAGTGATAACATTTTTGTATTGAAAATGTGTAATTTTTTAAAATATGGAGTATTTTATTTATCATGTTTAACTGAGGCAGTTTTTTGAGTTGAATTTGACTTTGTCTCATAATACTATTTAGAAATAGTTTTTGCTTTAGCTCTATAGTTTAGCTTCCAGTTTGTTTTGTTATTGATAATTTCCTGAATTTCTTGAGTTTATGAGACTTAAGCATAGATCTTTATAAAATAACTTTTTTATTTAACTGGATATGGGATAGTAAAACTTTCTTGCAACTGTGCATTGTATAATTTATTAAGAATTTGGTGTTTTTAAACATTGAGAAGTATTTTTAGACATTTGTATGCTGAAATCTTTATCTTGAAAGCTTTAGCAAATTTTATTCAGTTTACAAAGTTATAAATGCAGCCATAGTAGATGTAAAACAAGTGCTATTCCAGCTTAAATAATATTTGTAACTTGTAGAGATTGAATTTTTTAAATATCAATCAGTAAAGCAATAATTAAATATATATTGCTTCTATAACATGGACTACTATGAAGCACTTAAAAAGACAAAGTAGCTCTATTTATATTGACCTGGGTATATCTCCCCAAGGCCTTTTTTTTTTCATGGAGAAAATCATGAAAAAGTATATATTTAAAATTATATTTTTATAACTATATATATGACTGTAAATGCACAGCAAAATAAAAGGATACATATCAAATTGATAAGTCCCATTTCTCCCTAGAGAAGTAAAAGTTTGAATATAGTGTGAAAGTTTGAATTATAATGAAAATGTATCAGTGTATAATTTAATTGTAAATTAAGTATAATTATCTCATTTTGTCATAACAAATAAGCCATGATAAAGAAAAAGTTGTGAATGATGTCTAAACTCTGGTCTCTGCCTCTTTCTACTTAAAATAATATTCAATGCCATATAAATGTTATAGCTATGCAGAATGTTACAGTTTTTAAAGCAAGAACTAATTCTATTTTTTAATAGAAAAATAAGTTTGGTTTTTATTTAGTAGTCTTTTATTTTCTTATATATTATACAGTACTAGAATGACTGTTCCCTTTTATTTTACCCTGTTTTTGATTATAAAGAATTATTGGTAGAATATAGCTCTATGCTACTTCATTTAAAAGTCTTTTCTATGATTTTATGAAGAATTATGATTCTTTTTAAAGATTTATTTACTTTTAATTGTTTTGACAGAGAGAAAGAGACAGAGAGACGGGGGAGGGCCCAGAGCAGTGTCCATAGTTGTACATCATCAGTTTTCAACATAGTTTCATTCCACACAGGAGGGCGGGGAGGGAGGCGGCCACAGGGCAGGAACCAGGCCAGGGGCCTTCTGCATGGGAGGCACACCCTCGAGAGCTGGGGGCCAAACCGGGGCCTCCCACATGGGAAGCTCACCCCAGTGAGCAGTGAACTAGGGAGCTTCCCTCATGGGACAGTTAAGCATGTGGGTCCACATGGGCCAGGGCCAGGCAGGACTCGATCCTAGGGCCCCGGGGTTGCATGGTGAGCATTTATCCACTGAGCCATCCCAGTATCCCTAAGGATTATGATTCAGTTTATCATATGGGTTTGCATGGGCTGGGGCCAGAAATCAAATCCTAGACCTCAAGATTACAAGGCAAGTACTCATCCGTTAGCTTTTCTGGAATCCCCAATCTTCCATTTTTTAAAACTACATTTCTAATTCTCATCTTTACTTTTTTTGTTGTTTTCTGTTTATAAGAATAATTTATACTCATGATGAGAATTCACCCAACAATATACACAGAAGTAGTTTTATAATAGTTGGTCATTTTAAAAGTAGAATTTTTAATCTGTTGTGTAAAAATGTATAGTAACGTGGTCTCTTTTTATGTTTTTGTTTTTTCTTTCTAGTTACTGGACCATTATCAGAATTGCAAATAGCTTATGTATGCAGAGAAACTTTACAGGTACTGCATTTTCTTATGTAGCTGAAAAAAAGCAAAGCAGTTCTAGTTTCACAATTGAAAACTATAAAATGGTGATCTACCCAAAAGAAAAAGAGTAAACCAAATTTTTCTTTTAACTTCTCATATTATAATTATATAAGCTTAGTTATTTCTTTCATGAATGAGTCACAAGAATTCATTTAAACTGATGCTGGTAAACACAGTGGTCTTTTGCCATTTCTCCCAAAAAGTGAATAAATTAGCATAGCAATAACCTATAATCTTCTCTAGAAACCCTAGTTCTATATAATATTAATAAGATTCATTGGTAGCAGAATATTATAAGTTTGGTAAATATTAAGCAGAGGTTTCTTTATTTCAAATCTGTGAGAACTTTTAGTATGTTAAAGTAGGTTGTGGATCTTCAGTAGGAATATAGAGGATGCAGCATTTCTATCAGTTTATTTTTTCAGTGTACTGAAAGACTACTCATTGAGAAAAACAGCAGTTAACAATTTCATTCATATACTTTAATGCATTTAAATTAGGAAGAGGAATTAAGTCATAGTGCTTGTGGTTTTTTTTTAATGTTTTCTTTTCACTTTTTAAATATATATTTATTTATTTATTTATTTTTGAGAGAGAGAGAGAGAGAGAGAGATTCAGAGACAGAGAGAGAACTGAACTGGGGGAGCTCCCAGTTCAGCATATGGTTCCACACGGGCTGGGGCCGGGACTCGATCCTCAGTCTCTGGCGCTGCAAAGTGAGCGCTCAACCCACTGAGCCATCCCGGCTTCCCCTACTTGTGTTTTTTTCAGTTTGGTAATTTACAACTGATAATTGATGCTTCTAAATTCCTACATTTCCTAGATTGTGTAGTTTGTTTAAAAGTGAGTTTGATGTTCTTCTATATTTTAGGAACTGGGATATTGACCTGATTTAAGAGAAAGCTCTAGTTATTTTGAAAAGAGTTGGTTTCCACATGCTTTAGTAGATAAACCATACCAAATTTTATTGTTATCTATATGAAAGTAAATTTCTTGTGTGTGTGTGTGTGTGTGTGTGTGTGTATTTTTGTAGTATTGACATAACATAGAAATCTACTCTTTGAATTTACATAAAATAAAAGGCTAATCATATAGTCATAGCAGAGAATTATTGACAAATTTTCTTTATTTCTTAATTTCCAAAGTTCATTGCTTCTATAATATAAGTAATGGACAGAATACTGAAGGTAGGTAAAAAAGAAAACAAAAACTTGAGTTTGCATTCTGGCTGTGGTGTGTGACCATAATCTCTTGTATAGTTTTAGTTCCTCACGTATAAAATGGGTCTTTGGAAGTCATGACCTCCAAGATTAGTTCCAATTTAAAAATTCTGTTATGCTGACAAACTTCCACATCTTGTGTCTGCCAACAGATGAATGGATAAAGAAGGTGCTGGCACATGCACGTGCGTGCGCGCGTGCTCACACACACACAGAAATATTATTCAGCTATAAAAGAAGGGAATCCTGCCATTTGTGACAACACTGATGAACCTGGAGAACATTACCACATGATCTCATTATATGTAGAATCTAAAAAAAGTGAACTCATAGGTACAGAGAGTAGAATGGTGGTTACCAGGGAGTGGGCAGAAGGAGAAGAAAAATGGGAGCTATTGGTCAAACATTATAAAGTTGGAGTCATGCAGATTGACTGATAACTAATATACAACATGATGACTAGTTGATAATACTGTATTGAATACTGAAAATATGGTAACAATAGATTTTCAGGTGTTCTCATCACAAAAACCGTAGTAACTATAGGAGGAGATATGTTAACTACTTTGACTGAAGTAATCATTTCACTATGTATATGTTTATCAAATCATCATGTTGTACATCTTAAAAATATACAGTTTTATTAAATAAAATTTTTAAAAAGAAAGGACACAGGTTGTCAGAATGGAAAAAAGCAAGAACCAACTAGATGCTGTCTACAAGAAAATACTTTTAAAAAGACACAAATAGGTCAAAAGTAAAAGAAAAGAAAAAGATAAACCATACTAACTATTTAAAACAAAGCCAAAGTTGCCATATTAATATCAGACAAAGTAGACTTCAGAGCAAAAATTATTGCTATAGAAGGTTATTTCATCAAAAGATGTAACAACTCTAAATGTTCATACCCCTATTAACACAGCTTCAAACATATGAGCAAAAACTGGTAGAACTGCAAGGAGAAATACTTTAATACACAGTTACAGTCAGATACCTTCAGTATGCCTCGCAATATTTTGTGGAACAGATGGGTAGAAAATAAGGATATAAGACTTGAACAATACAGTCAACCAACTTGAGCGTTTTGATAGTTTAATCTAACAACAGTGGGATGCATGTGCTTTTCAAGTGCCCACAGAGCATTTACCAAGATAAACCATATTCTGGGCCATAAAATATGTCTCAATACATTTAAAATGATTTAAATAACACAAAGTATATTCTCTGACCACATGCAATTAAATTAGAAATCAATTAACAGAAATATTTCTGTAATATCTTCAAATATGTGGAAACTAAATAGAGCACTATGAAGTAGTAACCCATGGGTCAGAGAAGAAATCAAAAGAGAAACTGAAGAGTATTTTGAACCAAGTGAAATGAAACACAACACATCAAAATTTGGAATACTGCTGAGGCAGTACTTAGAGGGGAATTCATAGCACTGAAGAGGTGTTCAACATCTTTTAAAAGGGGAGAAAGGTATGTAATCAATTTCTTCAACTTCTACCTTAAGAAACTAGAGAAAGATGAGAAAATTAAAAAAGAAAATAATGATCAGAGTCAAGATCAATTAGAAAGCAGAAAATGAGAAAATTAGTGAACCCAAAATTTGATTGTCTAATAAGATCAATAAATAAGATCAATAAGATAATAAAATTGGTAGACCTTTAGCCAAAGTGATAAGGGAAAATAAAAAGAGAAGATACAAATTACCAATATTACAATAGAATCTACAAATACTAAAAGGATAATAAGGATATTCAATACTCAACAAATATTATGAACAGCTTTATGCCAATAAAGCCTACAACTTAGATGAAATGGACAGTTTTCTTGAGAGACACAAACCTTCAAAGCTCACTCGATTAGAAGTCATTTTAGTGGTTTGTCTCTATTTTCACAAATAAATCTCCAACCAAGATAATGTCATAGATAAATTCTTTCAAACATTTAAGGAAGAAGTTATGCTAAGTCTATACAAACTCTTCCAGAAAATTGAAGAATAGAGAATACTTCCCACATCATTTTGTGGGCAGCATTGCTCTAAAGCCAAAATCGGACAACATTCACGAAAGAACAGAACTACAGACTAATATCCTTCATAAACATAGATACAGAAATTTAAAAGCAAAAAAGATTAACAAAGGCAAACCAGCATTATATATATATATATATATATATATATATATATATATAGTCATAAACAAAGAGGTTTTATCCTAAAATGCAATATTAACATTCAAAAATCATTTTAAGTAATTGAACATATCAGTATACAAAAAAAGCGTGATCTTCTAGATACAGAAAAAGCATTTAGCAAAATCCAACATTCATTTGTGATGAAAAAAATATTCTAAGCATAGTTGGAATAGAAAGGAGCTTGCCCAACCTGATAAAGAACATCTATGAGAAACCTACAATTGTTATCATACTTAATGGTAAAGACTCAATGCTTTCCCACCAAGGTCAGTTAAAGAAGGCAAGAGGTCTGCTCTCATCACTTCTTTTTTAGCATTGTACTAGAGATTTCAGTCATTGGAAAAAGAAAAAAGCAATGAAATAAAAGGCATCAGATTAGAAAATAAAACTGCCTTTATTCATAGAACTACACAAAATCTAGAAAATGGAATAGAATCTACAAAGTAGCTACTAATGCTAATAACAGTCTATTAAGGTTGCCGGATTCAAGATCAATATACAGAATTAATTGGATTTTTATACACTAGCAACATAAATCAGAAATTAAAATACCACTTATAATAATAACAATAAGACATTCTTAGAGATTCATATGACAAAAGATGCATAAACATCTGTGTACTGAAAATTCCAAAATTGCTGAGAGAAATTAAAGAAGACCTGATTAAATGGAGAACTATACTCCCATTCAGGAGGCCCCCAGTGGATTCCTGCCCTGAGCAACCCCCCCCCCCAAACACACACACACACACACACACCTGTGTAATGAAACTAAGTAGAAAACTAATGATGTGCAACTATGGAGACTGCTCTGGGCCCTCCCCCTTTTCTCTGTCTGTCTCTCTGTCAAAAGCAGTTTTAATAAAAGAGAGAGAATGGAAGGACAAGCTGCAGACTAAAAGAAAAAAAATTGCAAATAGAATGAGGGCTGTCCAGAAAATATACCAGCCATGTAATATGAAAAATAGAGGCGTTTATGGCTGTATTTTTTATGGACAGCCCTCATATATCTAATAAAGGATGTGTATACAGAATATATAAAGAACTCTTAAATCAATAATAAGACAACAACCCAGTAAACAAATGGACAAAAGATTTGAACAGACACTTCCCCAAAGAAGATTCATGGATGGCAAATAAAGCATGGAAAAGATGCTCAACATCATTAGTTATTTAAGAAGTGTATTAAAACCATAGTGGGATACATACCAGGCTAAAATTAATAAGATTGACATAAGGAAGGTTGGTGAGAATGGAGTAACTGGAACTCTCATATACTGCTGGTTTCTATGTAAAATGGTACAGCTGCTCTGGAAAACAGTTTGACAGGCACCAGAAGTTTAACTTGCACTACCATATGATCCAACTATCATATGGCTTGGTATTTACCCAAGAGGAAACAAATCATACAATTGTACATGAATTTTCATAACACCTTAATTTATAATAGCCCAAAACTAGAAACAGCCCAGAAACCTAAATGTCTATCAACAGATGAATGAATAAATAATTTTTGGTATATCTGTACAATGGATGGACTACTCAATAATAAAGAAGAATGAACTATTGATATGTACATTAACAAGAAATGCCATATTAATTATTGTGAATGAAAGAGCCAGACCAAAAAAGAATACTGTATGATTTCATTAACCTGAAACTATAGATAATTAAAAAATGATCTCTAGTGACAGAAAGCGGATCAGTGTCAATGGCTGCTAATATAACTAAAAGATAGCCAGACGTTGTGTAATTCCTAAGGGACATTAGCACCAGCTGAACAGTACATGTTTTTCAAAGGACGGAATTTCAGTTCCACAGGACTCTTCTTTCGGGTTTCTAAGTATTAATAATCCCAGTCTCTTCTTCTGTGCCACTCACCCCATGCCCCCAGTCCTAAAGTTGGTAGCAGCTTCTTGACTGCTGCTGTAATAACTTAATGCTGTCATAGTGTCTTTTTAGTTCTATAGTTCAAACAACTCATGTTGTTTCAGTCTTCTGACTCTGACTGATAATAGCATCTCCCATGAAGGCATGTTGCCAAAATGATCCGATCTTGAATCTCATCAGGACTCTAGATTTAAGTGCTCATTTTCTGGTAATATAGGGTATCAGAGGAGTATATTAAATAACATCATTGGGATGTAACTAACAAAATCCAAATCCTGGGAGATACACAGGATAAACAGCTCTTTTTAAAACAAAAACTTACAAGGAAAACATAAGACATGGCAAGAGAATCTTATTGAATAAAAGAGAAGTAGGAGTCATTTCAACAGTATACAAACCATGTTTGAATCCCACTTTAAACAGTTGTGAACACTGGATACTTGATAATATTAAAAATTTGTTAATTATGAGGGCATAGTAATGTCATTATGGTCATGTGTTTTTACAGAAGTTACTGCCTTAGTGAATGAAATTATATTAAATCTGAGACTTCAAAATAACGGTGGTGGAAGGGGAGTGTGTAGTGTGTGAGGTTCAAGATGAAACAAGATTGGCTATGATTTCATAGTTGTTGAGTCTAGGTGGTGAGTACATAGGAATTCATTGTATGTTACTCAGCTTTTATATGTGAAGTTTTCTATAATAAGGAAATAAATGATGAGTGTTTGTGTGTGGGAGGAACTTTTGGGAGCAATGGATACTTGTATATTCAATTGTGTATTCATTATCCTACTTGTAGTGATGGTGTTAACAGTAAAATATTTCTAATTTTTACCAGAAAATGAATTTAAAATCTTAAAATATAGTTAACATTGATTGTAAAAAGAAATTCATTAGAGTTTTCCCTCCCTAAGAAAGACAATGTCATTTTTTGTATTTAATAAGAATTGAAGTAGCAGGTTGAGCACTCACTTTACAGCCTTGGGATCCGAGGTTCGAGTCCCAGCCCTAGTCTGTGCAGACCCATATACTGAACTGGGGTGAGCTTCCCATGTGGGAGGCCCCCAGTTCAGTTCCCACCAGGGTGAACTTCCCATGTGGGAAGACCTCGGTTCAGCTCTCACCCAGGGCGTGCTTCTCATGTGGGAGGCCCCTAGCTTGAAGGGGTGTTCTTTTCATGTGGGAGGCCCCCAGCTCAGACCCTTCCCTGCACAGCCCTGTGGCCATCTGTGGAATGTAATAATGTTGAAAACTAATGACATACAACTATGAAGACTGCCCCTTCTCTCTGTCTCTCCCTGTCTCTCTCTATCTTTGTCAAAACAAAAAATAAATCCTAAAAAAAAAAGTATTGAAGTGGAAATTTTGGCATCCAGTTCACAGTTTGCTAATGCTACTTTTTTTTTCTTTAACTTCAGGGTCTTGCCTATTTGCATACTAAAGGCAAAATGCATAGAGATATCAAAGTAAGTATATTTAAATGTTTAAATTGATAACTTTATTGGAAGAAGTTTCATGATACTAATTAAATAATATTTGTATTTTTTTAGGGTGCAAATATTTTATTGACAGATCATGGTGATGTAAAATTAGGTATGTTATTACAAGTTTCTAACACTTTTTTTCAAATTTAAAAAAATTTTTAATGAGAATTAAAATTATACAAGTTTAATATTCATAGTAAGAGCCACAATAATGTTTATCTTTTGACCTAGTAATTTTACTTCTGAGACTCAGTTTTAGGAACTTAATCCTAAAGATAAAAAGTCTGTACTCAAAGAAGTATATTAATCATATCGTTATTTATAATATGAAAAATGAGAACATTGGTCTAGCAATAGAAAAATTGTTAAGCTGTGATAAATCCACTTGTGGAACATTATTCAGCCATCAAAATTAATGGTTAAGGTAGTGTAAGAGTAAAATTCTCTGGTCTATTAAGTGACAGAAGGGAACTATGTGTGTATTTAGTTTTTTACAACTATATTTAACAACAACAATAAAAAAAATGTATACATAGAACAAAAGGATTTTTTTAATAGCATCAAAATACTAACCTGGTTATGGTAGAGTAAAAGGAATCCAAGCGGATATTTTATTTTTTGCTCTTCTTTTTCAAATTACCTTAAGTGCCCTTATAATAAATATATTTTTTTAACTTTGTTCTCAAAGTATGTTTTCATTCTAGTAAAGTATCAGTAAGTTATTTTCTTGATGAGTACATTATAAACCAAGCGAGAAGGATTTAAGTATTCAATTTACATATATTTCCCTACTGTTACTCTCAGAATTATTAAGAATGTCTTGCCTAAGGGTAAAACTTAGAACTGTTAGTGATGTTATTGAAAAAAGCTAAAATTGTCTATTGTATTTTCTTCCCACTAGCTGACTTCGGTGTAGCTGCAAAAATAACAGCTACCATTGCAAAAAGAAAATCTTTCATTGGCACCCCTTATTGGTAAGACATGATTAAGATAGAATTTTGTGTGTTTTCATTTCTTCAGGGTTAGTGATACTTGACTGAAAGTCTGAAGATTTGCTCCTTGATACTCAGTCTGGTTGGATTAAGGAACTTTGATAATCATTTTCATTGCCCAGCTTTCCCTGGACAATGAAAGTGCTAATAATTTCTACTATCTCTAGGATGTTTTATTGAGAGGACTCAGTACATCTGTTGTCATTTTGTTACCCCTTTTTTTTTTTTTTTTGCTATTGCTTCTATTTTAATTTAAGACTTCATTTTCTGGTTATTAAAACTCATTCTACCTTACCATTAGTCTTTACCAGCCACCCTGCTTCTAATGCATTCTACCAATTACTGACAAAATAATCTTCCTAAAACAGTTTTCATTAATTAAGACAGATAATTGAAATATAATAGAAAGCCTAGTAATAATGTGTAAAATCATTTAGTGAATATTATAAACAGCACCATAAAGTATTAAAATAATACACATAAGACGTCATAAAATATGAAGTGTTTCCCCCAGTATTAACTAAAAATGCAAGTTAAATAAACAGTGACATTCTTTTTTATCCAATTGGAAAACATTTGGAATTATGGGTAATACCTATAACTATCACTAAATATTTGACAGTGAAAGTAGAAATTGGTAGAACAGTTTTGAAATGTAATTTAGCAATGATTTTTTAAAAATCTTAATGCTTTAGTTCTTTAGTCTCAATTCTACTTATGTGAATTTATCAGAGACACATACAGACTTATATATGAAGAGCTTTATCACAATACTTTAGCAATGAAAAGCTGAGGGAAAATATTCATATGCAACAGGAATTAGTTAAGGAAATCGTGTACATTCAAATTAATGGAATAAATTGCTTGTATATATACTCGTGGCTCATGATATAATGTTTATCATAAAAGGAAGATTAAAAGTAGCATATGCAATATAATACTATTTTATAGAAGACGTGTATCTTTAAAATTTATGGATGATAATATATGAAATAGTGGTTTTCTTGGGTGGGATAATGTTTAACCTGTTTTGTTCTACATTTTTTCATCTATTCCAAATTCTCTTCAGTTAACATGTATCACTTTTATCAACAGAAAAAAGTCCCCAATAAATAGCATTTAAATAAAGTTAAAAGAAAACATAGGTGAGTTAGATGATGTATAAAATTTTCTTCATTGCATACCTATTTCCCTCAGTCTCTTTTCTATGACTGTCCTCCCCTGTGAACACTCTTCTCTATTCAAAATTATCAGTTTTTTATACTCTGACTATATCAGATATTGTTTATTATATCTGTTTTCTGTGTTTATCTTAAGTCTAGCCCTTTCTGAAGAGTGGCACACACTGCCTTTCTTCGCCCATAGTAGACTGGTCACAGCTCTCTGTTTTCTATTGAGCCAGAAGTGCAACAGTCCTTGTCAATTTAGTGCTTCCATTAGCCACCACTAGCTGATTGTAGTGGGTCGAGGAGGTGAAACCCATATGCTTTCTCTGGGTTCCAACTTAGCTTCTTTCCTCCATGAAACTTTCCTTTAGTCATCTTGCTCCAGGGTGATTATTTTCTTCTCTTTGCTCCTGTGACCATTATGTATGTAGTACTTGGATTTAGCATGTACATAGACATGTTGGCTTTTTTAGTATATGTATTTTATATCTCTAATCACACTTAAGTTGAGAGATATTGTTATGTAACTTTTTGTAACCTAAGTGCATCTAAAAGCAAATTATACCTTTGGGTATTTAATATAAATATAAATTAACTTTAAAATAGTTAACATTAAAAAAAGACTATTTACCCTGAGCAATATCATCTATGCTTTATACCGTAACTTCAGAATGCTTCAGTATACACCACTGATTTCAAAATAGGTAACTCAAACTCAGCTACCTAATTGACCTTCAGTCTTGTATGTAATTCAACAGTTGTTTAATAATAGCTCTACTTGGATATCCACAAGCACTTTATACTCAAATCAGTCTCTTTAGTCAACCCCTTTTATTTTATCCCCTCTGCCACTACCTTCAAAAAGTCCTTTGTCTTTTTCCCTTGTATTTTTGAAATACCCTTCTAAATCATCTAACTTTGATTTCACCTCCTCTCACACTATCTTTCATGTTGCCATAAGTTTTAGATCAAGTTTACCCCCATAATTAATCTTTCATTTCTACAATAAGGCCTAAACTTCCTTATATAATCAATAGGCTGTTCATTACCTAACTAGCCCAATCTCTGAAGTTGATTTTCCAAATGCTTTTGACCCTTTCACACTGTCTGTAGTGAATGACTTTTTCAATTCCTATTCACCACAGACTTGATACTTCAGTAAAATAAATTAAAAATTAAGTACTAAAAATGATCCTGTATTTAGATGAAGAGTAAATTCTTACTCAATTTCTGTATTTATGACAGACTGATAAGCAATTTATGCCCATATCCATCTGTAGATTATACATTGAGTAGCTCCATTTTATCACCTCTCCAGGTGTTCCGTGCTCTCTCTCTCTCCCTGCATTTGCACTTGTTTCCTGACTAAACTGTCCAGGCATCCCACTCTCCTTAGCTCCCTGCTAATTTCTTCAAGTCTCACTTACTCTGAGAACTTTTCTCTTACCTCCACAGTGTTTTCGGTGTTCTTTTTCTCTTTCCAGAAACTGAAGTAAGACAACACAATTTTTTCTTGGAGCATTAGTATTCAGAGGAAAGCACTCAAGATATTTAATAATGAATTTAAAGATTATGTGTGTGTCTCTGTATGTATGTGGTCTGTATAAATCTTTGCTATAAAGTTTTTTCTTTTTTAGTGAATGCCTTTTAGCCTCTTTTCCCTCCAAGAAGTCGTGATTCTCACAAAAGTAGCAGATGCCGTATAATTTTTTAAAAACAAAAATTGTATATTCACCGATTGCTTCTAGGATGGCCCCAGAAGTTGCAGCAGTAGAGAAGAATGGTGGTTACAACCAACTCTGTGATATTTGGGCAGTAGGAATAACAGCAATTGAACTTGGAGAACTTCAACCACCTATGTTTGATCTTCATCCAATGAGGTGTTCTTGCTATTTACAATTATACATTTATTAATAAGGTCTTGTGGGAGAGGGAAATAATGATAACTTGGTTTTCCAAGCTCATTTTTAAGTACTTGTATATTAAAGTAGTTAAGGTATTGTACGGGACTTAGGGATAATCTCATCTAAAATCTGCTCTCCTGAATTGCTCTTCCTAAAACAACGGGGAATAATTAATTATCTGTGCTGTCTGAAACTTTTCCATAAAACAGATTTTCCTTAATAATTATAGTAGGATATAGCAGTTACCATTTAAAATTAGTATTTTTAAAGTCTTTAACATTCATTTTTGCATCAGGTGAACTGCAGATGAGATTTTTTGTTCTCATTTAATTACTTATTTTTACTTGGTCTAGGGATAATGAGGAGGTAACTGTCATTTACATTTTAGAATATATTACCTCAGAAAAAAATTTTGAGGGCCTTTAAAAGGTTTTTTAATATTTCAATGGAAAAAAATGGATTGGGCTAAAATTTAAACTTTTAAAGTAAATAGTTAAAAAGTTAAAAGAAAATCAACAGAATGGGGAACTTGTTCTCCTAGCATGATAGACAGATTAATATATATTAATTACATAAGGAACTCATTCAAAGACTTTATAGGCAAAATATAGATTGTTTATGAGCAAGTGTCAGATACTAAAGAAATATGGAAAACTGTTTTACCTTACAAGTAACTAAAGTTATACAAGTTAAGAGATACCTGCATTTAGCTGAAATGCTGATAAATGCAGACCTTTAGGAAAATAATTTAGACATTATTTGTTATGACCATTCATATGTTTCAGTGATTCCACTACTTGGAAAATTGTACCTAGGAAATAATTCAAGAAAAAATAAAGTCTAAGATTTATTTCACAAAAAAATGGGGGGAAAAAAATCTAAATGTCCAGTAATTGCTGAATTGTTAAGCAAATTCTTTAGTAGTGAAGGGCAGCTGTTAACATATGTGTAAGCCAAAGCAACATGGAAAATTGATTATTAGTGAAAAAGTAGAACATATTACCTAACACAATGATGTAATAATTGGTTAACATTTAGATAAAGACTGAAAAAAGCAAAAAATTTTAAATAATACTAAGAGTGGTAGGTATGTAGATGAATTTTCTTTTTCAATTTTCCTTTTTACATGAATCCTATAATTTTTTAGAAGAGAAAGTATTTTTGGAATTAAAAAAATAATACTAAGTGGTTTCTTTAGAAACCTGGAAGGGCTTTTGTAGGAAATACCGAAACAGAACATTTTAGAACTTCCTCCTTAAATCCTCAATTATTCTACAATCTTTCCTATAGTCCATAGAAAATGGGTCAAAGGTAGGTTCTATAACAGAATACTTATTCTGGTTATTAGGCGTAGTAATAAAAGTATTTTAATATTGCTGGCTAACTGAAGTTTTTATTTCAGGGCCCTCTTTTTAATGTCCAAAAGTAATTTTCAGCCTCCAAAACTAAAGGACAAAACAAAATGGTAAGTTCAATAATATGCAGATTTATAGAATTTTACAGTTGAAAGGGATCCAGGTTCATTTCTCTTATTTTATAGATGATGAAACTAAAGTCCAGAGGCTTTAAACAGTTTATCTAAAGTTTCACATCTTTCACATCTAATTTACTTGTGGATCTATGGCAAGGGTATATGTAGGTTCCTTTAGTCAGTGTTCCTTTATAATCTGCTCTTGTAAAACTGATCATTTTTTATGTTTTGGCAGCTTGGATGAGAGGTGTGATGAGAAAAGGATTTGAAATAAATACATTAAGATTTTGGAGATTCATAATTTTACCCTGTATTCCTTTATTTATATTCATTACATGTTGACTTTCATGGAAGGTGATAATGAAAATGTTTCCCAGATACCATGACACTTAAAATCAATCCTTATTGACTTTTCTCTCTGCTTTTTTTTTCTACTATTCAAAAAGGTTATTACTTATTTTCATCCTAATCTCTTCTTTCTCGTACAAAGTAAAGCAATGTGGTTAATAAGAATGTCTTCAATTAGATAATAAAAGTTGAATATTATTTTTCTGGTAATGTTTTCCCATATATTTCATAAAAGAAACTATGCAAATAAGTTTCCAAGTTCTTAAATTCAGTAATTCTTCATCTAATTACATGGATCTCTTCAGGGGTCCATGGACCCTCCCAAATTCTTCATGTAATTATATATATTCATTTGTCGGGCACAGTTAATACCTTATTTCAGATTCTATGAGGCCTGTTCCAAAAACAGGTTCTAGCTATTGTTTTATTTTTTATAAGATTGTCTGTGCATAGTATTATTTAGGAGCTAGGCCATCCTGGGGATGATGCCAGAAGTGAAAGACAAATCACTCTGTGGAAATAGAAGAGTTTATATTCAACTATCTGGATTCTTTTGTCTTGACATGGGTTTCTTCCCATTCCTTGTTATCCTGAGTTCCTAAGCAACTATAACTGGAAGACTTTATGGCAGGAATTACTGAATATTCATTCAGGAATGAAAAGCTATTAGCTGTAACAGGTGAATTCACAGTCAAATTTCAGAACAGTCATTGCCATTGGAGCACCTTCCCCAGCCTGCATGTTATCTCTCTTCCACAAGTCATCAAATATAATGCAGTGATTTGATTTCTCTGAAGAGAACTGCTTTGTGTTTGCTACCATTTGTAATGACTAAGGTTGATTCTTTGATTCTTACCCAATCCCTCCTCCGGTGGAATCTTGGCTTATTAATAATCAAAAAATGATTTTTTTAATTTGTCTTTTTCTTTTCTCGACTTCAACAGTGCAGGTGGCAGGAAAACTCTTCTGGTTGCTAAAATCACTCCCTCTTTGCCCTTATTTCTAAGAAATTCAGTGACCTTTCAAGTATTTTAAATAATCTCTTTTATTACCCACCCTACATGATATCCAACTCCTCTGGTATAGCAAAGAATTTACTTACTGTATAAAGTCAATAAGAAAAGGTAATTTTGATTTCTAAGTTTTAATTCCTGAAATACAAGATTATAATTTCTATAAGTAATATAGCACCTGTTCCTACTTTTAGTGTCGTTGGTTTTTTTTATTTGTATATTACTATTCTGTTAACTAATTGCATTTTACTTAAGAGATGAAACAGATATATGTTTTTAAGGATCACTTCTTGGCTTCTTTGGCTAAGATCTCTTAAAAGATAAAATATTTTGGTATTAAAAAAAAAAATACTAAGGAGTTTGTTATAGAGCTAAAAGTCCTAAGGAAAAAAATTAACGTGTTTTAGAATTTCTGACTACTTCTAAGTTAATTTTTTTTTTTAGTAACACCAAAAAACTAATATTAGTGAAATATTTTTGTACATGTCTCTTTTTATTTGAAGGTCATCAACATTCCATAATTTTGTCAAAATAGCATTAACCAAAAACCCCAAAAAAAGACCAACTGCTGAAAGACTTCTGACTGTAAGTCACTGAAATTACAGGGGAACTGTCTGTAGCCATGCATTAGTTAGAAATATTGCTAGAACAAAAGTATTTAGGTTTTTTAATATACAAATGTTAGTGATCTCTTACAGCAGGGGTCAGCAAACTTTCTATAAAGAGCCATATAGTAAATATTTTAGTCTTTGTGAACCTTACAATCTCTGTTGCACCTACTCAGTTTTGCCATTGTAGCACAAAAGCATCCATAGACAGTACACATGGATGGGTATGGCTTTTATACTCAATAAAACTTTATTTACAAACAGCAGTATACCAATTTTTGCTATGGCTTGCCAACCCCTGCCTTACAGAAAACTCTTAAAAATGTTGTCATCCAAATTTAATTGCTTTTCTTGGCTTCTTATGTAAATTTATAGAATGCTCTGTGTGTATGTGTTTGTAAAATATTTTCATAGTAGAGAAAGTCAATGATTACAGCAATCTAAGAAAACTAAATGTCATAAAAGGTGTGTGTACATTAACATAATTTTACTGAATTAAATATATCTAAATGTAGCATACTCATGCTTTTTTCTTATTGTGTGTGGATTATACCACAATATTCATTTACATATCAATATAATGACATGAGTAATGAATTTTATTGTTATAACCAAGGTTTGTAATTTTACCACCTAATATATTTGTGTTATAAATTTACCCCACAAAGGTTTCTTGGTTTTACTATATATAATTGTGGATTCTCTGATTAATATTTTTACTCATCCAGTTTCTAATTTATTTGTATTAGTAGTTTCCCATATGCTTGTCTCTGATAGTTACTGAGTAGAAAAGTACAAATAACATTTCTATAACCCATGTATGTAAAAGCATACTCATGAAGCTTTGTTTTGTTTTTACTTAGCACACTTTTGTAGGGCAGCCAGGTCTGTCTAGGGCTCTAGCAGTTGAACTGTTAGACAAAGTGAACAATCCAGATAACCATGCACATTACACTGAAGGAGATGATGATGATTTTGAGGTAAGGAGTGTTTACAATCTAATATTTGAAGATAAATGTTTAATATGGACTTAACGTTTCTCTCGTTTAACTTAGTAAGAACAGATTTAGCTACAAATATTAATTAGCAGGTAAATTACACTTAACCTGCATATAATTACCAGTTGATGCTTTTTTAAATTGTGGTATAATATACATAACATAATCATTTCTTCTAGTTCTTTCCAGATTTTTGTAGTTTCTTTATTATACAGATCATTAACAGAATATAATGTATTAAAATTAAGTTGGTTTTCATAGAAATTTTATCCTTTCCAATACTTGTTCAAAATTATTTCTTATATTATTACATGTAGAGCTATCCATAACTATGCTTGCCTTCTCTGAAAATATTATAGAATTATTTTTTTTATATATTATGTTTGACAATACATCTTCCAAATCAGGAATGAGGGACTTCCTGACTATTGGCGGGTACCATTTTATGCTTAAGTATAACATAACTGTATTTTTCACTAATATCTCTTCCTCTTCTTTTATGATTCCTTTTTATTTCTCTGAATCTGTCTTTTCACTCTCTATGCCTTTATTTCCCTTTATAGCTCTATCTTCACTTCTGGCAAAACTGTAGAACTAAACCTTGCATTATTATTTATAGAATGAAATTTTCTACTTCATGTTCTTAGGTTTTAAATTATACCATAATAAGTATCATAGTAACTGTGAACACTCATTGGGTAGTCATTGTATACCAAGTATTAGGCCAAATAATTTCCATGTTAACTCATCTAATACTCAAAACAGTCCTTTGCAATAGGTGGTGTTACTATTACCATTTTACAAATGAGAAAACAAAGGAAGAATAGAAGTACTTTTTCCTAGATCAGGCATGTCTAACCTGCTGCCCAGGACAGCTTTGAATGTGGCCCAACACAAATATTTAAAACATTATGAGATTTTTTTGTGACTGTTTTTTAGCTTATCAGCTATTGTTAGTGTTAGTGTATTTTGTGTGGCCCAATACAATTATTCTTCTAGTGTGGCCGAGGGAATCCAAAAGATTGGACACCCTAGACTAGATCATGTAGCTAGTAAGTAGTGGAACCAGGATTTGGGTCCAGGCAAACTAACTCTAGAACAGGAGTCCCCAACTCCCAGGCCGCACAGCAAGAGCAGCAGAGCAAGGGGAGCTTAGTTGGCATTTACAGCTGTTCCTCATCACTTGCATTATTGCCTGAGCTCCTCCTCCTGTCAGATCAGCAGCAACATCAGATTCTCATAGGAGCTTGAACCCTATTATGAACTGTGCGTGCAAGGGATCTAGGTTGTGTACTCCTTATGAGAATATAATTCCTGATGATTTGAGGTAGAGCTGAGGTGGTGATGCTAGCACTGGTGAGCGGCTGCCAATACAGATTAACATTAGCAGAGAGGTTTGACTGTACAGAGACCACAATCCCTTGCTTGCAGACTCATAACAAAACCATATGTCATTGAGGGGAAGCCGGGATGGCTCAGCAGGTTAAGTGCTCTCTTTGCAGCCCTGGTGACCAAGGATCAAGTCCCAGCCCCGGCCCGTCTGGACCCAAATGCTGAACTGAGGTGTGCTTCCCATGTGGGAGGTCCCCAGTTCTATTCTTGCCCCCAAGTTTGGCTGCTGGCTCGAGGAGGTGTGCCTCCCATGCAGGAGGTCCCCAGCCCAGTTCCTGCCCTGCGAGGGCCCTGCCCACCTATGTGGAATGAAACCATGTCAAAAATTGATGACATACAACTATGGAGACTGCTCTGGTCCCTCCCCACCTTCTCTCTGTCTCTCTCTCTCTCTGTCAAAAACAAAATAAATCTTTAAAAAAAAACAACACCCTATCATTGAGTGGTAAGTGACAATTAAGCTGCACCTGGTGGCAGGCTTTATAGTGGCAAGTTGGTTGATGTACTTCAGGTGTACAGGTGCATCTGGTGGCAGGCTTTAAGTCAGAATCCAAAACTTATTTTAGTCCACACGAGGCCCACCATTATTTTATTTACCAATCCTGTCAGTGCCTCTTTCCCGCACTGTACATACTTATCTTAAGTGAGACTAGTTGCAGGAAAACAAGTTCAGGGCTCCCACTGATTCTGCATTGTGGTGAGTTGTATAATTATTTATTATATATTACAATGTAATAATAATAGAAATAAAGTACACAATAAGTGCAATGTGCTTGAAACTGGTCCCTGGTGCCAGAAGGTTGGAGACTATTATTGCTCTAAAACCTATTCTCTTAACTAGTACACCATCATTTCTATGTATGTATTTAATAGAAATAGTCATTAAACAATCTTTGAAAACTAATCATTGCTTAGTACACTCATATAGCTTATCATGTACTAGCATACTTATCATAGTCTTATCATGTACTAGGTACCCAATGAATATTTTTTTGAATGTTTAATAAACTTTAATTGAAAATATTAAATAATCTGCCATACATAGATATTTTTTCCTCCTTACATTGTCTTTTTCAGACTTGTAATAATTAATACAATTTGAATCCCCTAAAAATTTAAAAATTATTAAAATTGTTTTCCTCAGTCTTTCACTGGTTGTGTAAATCACCAAACTCATTTATTCACCCACAACTTTTTGCTGGGCTTCAGAAATCCACTCTACCTTCAGAGTTCTCTGTTTCTCTTTAATGATATCACCATACTTTTCAATCATTAAAATATAAAACCTTGTACCAGGTAGTTAGGGATACAGTGGTATATGAGATTTGACACTATCAGTGCCTTCAAAGAACTTAAGGTGTGGTCCTAAAGGAGATTCAGAAATATAAACAAATAAGTTACATGTGTGGTAACTGTAATGGACTAGAAAATATAAGGTGCTGTGGAGGCACATTACAGGGACAAGAAAGGACTCAATGTAGAAGTAATAAATAAGCTGAAAACCTGAAGGATAAATCAGAATTAGAGGAAGAGAGCAGGCAAAAGTGTTAGCAAAGGCAATACTGTGTGTTTGAAAGCTTGGTGATAAGAGAGAAGGCAGTGTATTTGAGGAATTAAATGTAAGTTAGTCTGGTTGGAGCAGAAAATAAGGAAGTAGTGGGAGATGAAATTTGCTAGATGCTAGCCATGTCAAACCATGTTAAAAATTTTGGTTTTTGCCCAATGGCAGTAGAACCCATTAAAAGGTAAAGGAGTGACATATTCAGATAAGCATTTTTTAAAGATCTCTGTGACTTCAGCATGGTTATTCTGTTCCAGAAAACCTAGTAAGAGGATATTGAAGTTAGCCAGGTTGCAGATAGTGTTTAGACTAGTGTGGTAGAGCAAGGATGGAGAAAAATGGTCCAATTCAAGAATTTTATGAGAGAGTTGGTGATTGGATGTAGATATAAGGGATTGGGGGATGAGAAAAGGATTACTCCAGATTTTGACTTGAACAGCTAGGTGGATATAAAAGTGCTATTTATTGATATAGGAACACTAGAGTAAAACCAGATTTGGAAAGAAAAATGAGTTCTGTCATATATGGTAATCTTGATGTTATACAAGACTTCCAAATGGAGAAGTCTCATAAGGAGTTAGAGCTGTGTGTTTGTAGCTTAGGGAGAAAAATTTGGACTGGAGATATACATTTGAGAAGCATTAGATGTAGGTGTAGTTGATACCTTAAGGGGTGTGATCACCCCAAGGAAGAGTGTAAAATGAGAAAAGAAGAGGGTCTAGGACAACATCCTGAGATTTCTCCCCAAATTTAAGAATTAAGCAGGCTAAGGGGAATGGTAGAGGATTGATAAAGACCATTAAAACAAGAAGGAAAGTTTCAGGGGATGCCAGGGATGGCTCAGCAGGTTGAGCACTTGCCTTACAGCCCTGGGGTCCCGGGGTTCCTGCCCTGTGCAGCCCCACACCCACCTGTGTAGAATGAAAATATGTCAAAAACTAATGACATACAACTGTGGAGACTGCTCTGAACCCTCCTCCTTCTCTCTGTCTCTTTCTCTCTCTGTCAAAAACAATAAAATACATCTTAAAAGGGGAAGCTGGGATGGCTCAGTGGGTTAAGTGCTCACTTTGCAGCCCCCAGGGACTGAGGATTGAATCCCAGCCCCGGCCTGTGTAGACCTATATGCTGAACTGGGATGTGATTCCCATGTGTGAGGCCCGCAGTTCAGTTCTCACTGGGTGAGCTTCCCATGTGTGGGAGGCCCCCCCGGTTCAGCCCCCAGCTTGTGGGAGTGTGCCTCCCATGTGGGAGGCTCCTGGGCCTGGTTCCTGCCTTGCATGGCCCCCCATCCACCTGTGTGAAACGAAACCATGTCAACAATTGATGACTTATGGCTATGGAGACTGCTCTGGGCCCTCCTTCTCTCTGTCTCTCTCTCTCTGTCTCTGTCAAAAACATTAAAATAAATCTTTAAAAAATCTTGAAAGAAAATGAGAGAAAGTAAGAAAAGGAAAAGTTTCAGCAAGAATACTGTGTAGAAGTTAAATCTTTGGATTTAGGTGGTGGTATTTGATTAGTTTAAAAGGATAATTTTCAAATAAAGATGAAACTAGATTGGAGTGATTTGAAAGATAAGTATAGCATTTCATTCATGACATTTAGTTGGGAAACAGGGGTAGGATAGAGCAGTAACTGGAGGAAAATGAGTTGGTGGGGGATTGATTGATTGATTGATTGATTGATTGTTTTTATGTGAGGCAGAAAAGTTCTAACAGGATTAAATGCTTATGAAAAGGATCCAGTGGATAAAGAGAAGAATCCCATGAAGAAATATGAACAGGCAAAGTCCTTGAAAAGGAAGGAGAGGCTCAGATCTAGATTTTGATGAGGAACTTAATCTGAGATAAATAAATATTTCTCCCCCTTTCATTAGAGAGGGTAGTTGAGAGTGTAGCTAGTAGTTATCTTCTATATGATGATTTCTGTTTTCTCTATGAAATAAATGGCTAAGTCATCTTCTAAAAGTCTGAAGGGAAATGGGTGACTTTGAAGACTGTGGACAAGGTATATTGAGGAGAGTGGATGGGTTAAACGACTAGAGAAGTGTTGTGGGGAAAGCTGAAACCACGGATGAGATGAATTTTCAGTATGCTCTGCTGATTCTCCTCCAGCAGTGATGTAAACACTGCTAGAGGTACCCCAGATGTGAACACAAAGGTAGCTAATTTAATTCATCCAAGGTTGTCATTTTGGCATGCCAATAGGACAGTGTGGCAAAGGGAAATTAGAATATTAGCAAAAGATTGCTTGAAATTTTGGAACACCAGGTATAACCTGGATAAGAAGAAAAGCAAAGATAGGAGAAATGCTGATGGATCAAGTGAGATAGTAATGGATCATTGGACTTGAGATTCCAATGTGAACATTTAAAAGAGTGTAATGGGAATAAATAAGAGAGTAAGCACAAAGGCCAAGAAGTTTATAGTGTGAGTTTATATATCAGAGCTGATTATAGGGACCAGGGTGTGATCTTAGGAGTAGAGAGTGCATTAAAGTATGGGAGAATGTCTTTAGAGGTGAGATCAGAAAACTTTAGTCCAGGACAACAGGCTTTTGAAGTCTTATTGATGATGGTGAGTCTTGCAGTAGAGAAAAAATGTATGAACCACTGTCTGAGTCCTCAGTGAATGAGAGTCATAAGAAATTTCGTAGATTGGGGTTAAGCTAGAGGCACAGTTTCAAAAGGATCATTAGGAGCTTATACGAAAGGGTGGAAGTAATCATCTGCTCACTTGATTTACTACAATATTCTTGCTCAGTCTCCCTGTATCCAGTATTTCTCCCTTTCATGCTCCCTTACAAGGTTGCTCTTCAAGTTGACTCTGGTGATGCTACTCCCGTTCTATAAAATCTCCAAAATACACCTACACCTTTATCGAGAAAATATTACTAAAATTGAGAACTGTGGCCTAACAGCCTTTCATGATCCTGCTTATTCTCATTCTGTCTTTCCAGCTTTGTCATCTCTTCACTCAATCTTCACTACAGCCAAATAATAACCAACTTTAATTCCCCTAAACATGCCTTCTTGCATCACTTTGTTCATCCTTTCTGCTGCCACTTCCCACATCACTGCACATCCAGTGCCTAGCTGTCTGTCATTCAAATCCCCAGATCAAATGACAGCTGCATCATGAAAACTTCTATATCCCTTCATGTGGAAGTCATTTCTCCTTTCAGTGGGAATTAATAGTAATCTTCTTAATGAATGGCACTTAACTATTGTCTAATCTTATCTTCTTAGACTGTAAGTTCTTTGAAGATAAGATTTCTGACTTTATTTGAACCTCTTCAATATTTTTTACAATATAGACATAGAATAAATGAATAAACCTTTAAAGTATCTTAGCATTAGTTGTATTTTTTTGTCTTCTAATTTGCTTTGTTAGTAAGCAGTCATGTTTGTCAATAACTGAACATTTAATTAAAAGAGAAAATTTGACCTTTTTATTTTATCATTGAAACTTTTAAAATATTTGTATTGTGTTTATATCCACAGCCCCATGCAATCATTCGTCATACCATTAGATCTACAAACAGGAATGCCAGAGCTGAACGGACAGCTTCAGAAATAAATTGTATGTATTTGCTATACATTTTCAGTTGGTGGTTTTGGAAGATTGAGTTGGGTGTTTTTGTGAGGTTTTTTTAAATAATGAAATCTCTGACTAACTGAGGTTACATACTGTAACATATCAGCATACCTCTAAAATAGTGGTTGCTTTTCTGGTTTGCAATGGAATTCCCTTGGTTTATAATTAGTTTTTGTTTTTTTTTAAATTATAAATGTAATATATGCCCATTGCAGAAAATTTGCAAGAGGAAAAAAAAAAGAAAATTATTATTGTTTATAATCACATCACCCAGTGCCAACCCACAAATATTATTTTGCTGAATTTCATGTTTTTCCATGTATATTTTAATATACATAAAATCTTACTTGACATATTCAGAAGTATGTTCCACATATTAGCTTAGTCTTTATAACCATTATATTTGATGGTTACGTCCTATTTCAAAGAGTAATATTAAGAATAGGGACTTTATAGGTATCATATTTAACAGATGACAAGTAGCTATCAACAACCTAAAACCTTCACCTGGCTAAGAGGAAAAAAATTTAGGAAAAAAAAGAGGTAAGAAAATAAAAAACTGTAATATGCATATTAAAGTATGACAGACTGTCTCCAGCCATCTTGTTCCATGCATCTTGGACACAAAATTCATGTCATGTCATCAGCTTAATCCAACAGATTTGTCTGCAAACTTTTCTTTTTGCAGTCATCTGTTTCTGAGAATTCTTTGTCATCTCAGGTTTGAGATATCTTACTGAGAGAGCTTATATTAACTTAAGACTGGCCTATGTCTCTTTAATTGAGAGGAATGCAAAGATCATCATCTTATTTTACCATTGTGTTAGTTGTTGACAGTACCTAGCAAGATTCTATTTATTGAGGTTAGAGAGCAGTATTCCAGAAGGCAGTTTCTACATTTTAATTACAAAATGGTTGTTTCAGAGAAATGCTTCTTGGACCTGTTTGAATATAAAACTGTGCATACTGTACAAATCTCAGATATATTAGCCTGTAATGATGTAGAAACTGGAGTTGGGGGCAGTATTCCCAGTATATTAGATGCTCAGTTTTTGGTTCACTGGGAGAGTTAGTGAGCTCCTGAGGACATTGACCTCACTTTCATGCAGGCCAAAACAAACACTTCAAGCTGAGAAAGTTTAATAATTTCTGAAAGTTTACCCAACTTGAGTTTGAAAATCCATTTGTCCCTTTTATCTTACCTGAAGACTGAGGATGATCTTAATAAAAGAAAGGGATATTTTGAATACGATGTATTGTCTTGCAAATCTCCTTAGTAACAGTTCTAGGGAAGTGAGAGTTTATGTCACTGGAGAAATAAGTCAGTTTTCCCAGGTAGGGAACAAAAACTCCAGCAACATTTTATTGCCGTTGTTAAAGTTGAGGTTTTTTAACAAACTTTGATCCATCCTAGGAACAGACGTGTAATAACCAAAAATAAAGCCTTTGTTGGCAGAAAACTATTTATGAAAAGTTATGTGAAGTACAACATACCTGTATGTTTCTCTACGTAGTACTTTTTAAACTGCAGGTTACTAATACCCACTTCATGACATCAATTTAGATTTTTTTTTTAAGACACAAAATAGAAAATATCCAGGTGCATCACTTGAATCCTTAATATGGGTACTGCTCTGGGAAACTTTTGTGGGTTTTTTGTTTCTTGGTTGTTTCTTTCTTTGTTATAACAATTTTACAATTAGGTACCTAGGTACATTTTTGTTTGTATTACTTGAGGTTCGTTGATCTTCTTAGATCTGTAAGTTGATTTTTTTCATCTAATTTTTAAAATTTTGGACCGCTATTTCTGCGGTTTGCCCCAAGTTCTCTCTTCTCCTTCTGGGATTCCCTTTAAAAGTTAGACCACTTGGATGATGTTCTACAGGTCACTAAGTCTGTTCTCCCTGTCTCCCATATGCACACATGTATGTGTTTTTGTTCTCTATATTTCAGTTTAGTTTCTATTGCCCTGACTGTAAGTTCATTGATCTTTTTCTCTGTGGTGTTTAGTCTTCATATCTGTACTTCATTGATACATGTATATGTATATGTATGTACAATTATAATATACATATAGGTACAGTCTATATTTCTCTACTGAGAATTTCTATCTGCTCACTTACTATGTCCATCTTTTCTCTTAAATTCTTTTTTTTTTTTAATATATTTTATTGTTAAATTTAATGGGGTGACATTGGTTGGTAACAATTAGATAGTTTCCCGTAATACAAGTCCACATCACATCACCCATGCATCGCATTATGTGCCCACCACCCAGAATCAGGTTCCCCGCCATCACCATATATCTGGTGCCCACTCCCCCCTCACCCCACAGCTCCCCCTCCCCCCTCCTCCCTCCTCTCCAGGTAAACACCAAACCATTGAGTACCCGTATTTTCCGGCGTATAAGACGACCGGGCGTATAAGACGACCCCCTAATT
>PVKE010021010.1:0-26934 GCA_004027555.1 Craseonycteris thonglongyai
TTCTTTGCGAGCATGTGAGAAATTTTGAAAGAAGCAATGGTTGCCTTTTTAGATTTTTCCACATGTCTAGTGAAAACAGTCTGTTGAGTAGTTAAACTTAATTTTAGTTGATTTATTTTTTTCTTTCTTCAGATTTAAGTGGATAATTCGTATCAAAAGTGGTATGACTTGTCTGAAAGTGACGTTCAACATTATGTTTATTCGGCACTGCAATACTACTGCCACACAACAGGCAAATGCATTTACCTTTTAAATTAATGAAACAATATGATTCCTCCCAGTCTGTGTTAAAATTATAGGTTCGTTTTCTCTTATTTGGTCCACTCATTTTAGGACTAAAAAAATAAAAATACAAATAGTTATAGAACTACAATATCATATCAAATTGCCACCATAATAATAGATGACCTACCTCGCTTTTAGTTCATTTAAAATTGAATATATCAAAACACTGTGATCCTAGCTAACCGTCACGACCCGATCAGTCCAGCAACCACAATCCCAATGGCAACTTCACATCTCCCGGTTGGGTGGAGGAGAGTTTAAAGAGTGCAGCGGCTAAACAAGATGCGACATGTACAAAGGCGAAAGCTAGGGACAAACTTATACATACGATATCGCAAACATACCAACGAATATAATAAACCTGTGTAGATACTCAAACAATATTTTAAAATTCTAACAAATGTATAAAAATAAATTTTAGTTTTACTTAGTGTTTATGAAAAACTTCTGATGCAGTCAAATAATGGCAGGCGCACACAAATCGGCATGGGGTTCGGAATCCCTGACATATTATATAATATGTATTATATATAATCAAATAAATTCATTTTAAGCATATAGTTCAATGAGTTTAACAATGTCAGACACGGTTACCAAGAGTAACTACAATCAAGATCAAAACAAGGAACATTACCAGTACCCAGAAGGTCCCCTCCTTCCTCTTTCTAGTCAGTCTCTTCCCTCTGCAGTCCCAGACAACCACTCTCTCATTTCTATTACCATAGATTGGCTTTGCCTGGTCTCGAATTGCATGTGAATGGAATCATGCAGCAGATACTCTTTTATGTCTGGGTTTATTTTGCTCAGCACAAAGATGTACATATAGTTCAATTGGAAAGGGGCAGTCTTTTCAACAAATAGTGCTGGGACCATTGTCTATCCATTTGAAGAAAAATAAACCTCAACTCTTAGCTGATAGCACACTTAAGATGTAATTCAAATTAAACTGTAGACCTAAGCATGGTAACGCTATAAAACTTCTAAAGGAATACATAGATAATTTTTTCAATTTAGAAGTAGGCAAAGATTTCCCAGTTAGGGCACTAAAAGAACAAATGAAATTTAAAATGATAACATTGGACTTCATCAAAATGCAAAACCTCTAAAATGCCTGCTTTCCACAAGACACTGTTAATAAAATGTAGATAGCAAGCCACAGACAGGGAGAAAATATTCATAATATGTATAACTGACAAAAATTTGTGTATAGACTATATAAAGAATTCTATGACGTAACTATAAAAATCTAATAAAAATGGACAAAAGACTTGAACAGACCCTTCACAAAAGAAGATCTATGATGATCAGCAAACACATGAAATGATGACCTATATCTTAAGCCAAGGGTCCCCAACCCCTGGGCCATGGACTCATATCAGTCCATGGCCTGGTAAAAACCAGGCCCCATAGCAGGAGGTGAGTGGCAGGTGAGCGAAGCTTCATCTGTCTTTACAGCTGGTCCCCATCACTCACATGACCACCTGAGCCTGCCTCCTGTCAGATCAGCAGCAGCATTAGATTCTCATAGGAGCGGGAACCCAATCATGAACTGCACATGCAAGGGATCTGGGTCGCACACTCCTTATGAGAGTCTAATGCTTGATGATCTGAGGTGGAGCTGAGGCGGTGATGCTAGTGCTGGGGAGCGGCTGCAAATACAGATTCACATGAGCAGAGAGGTTTGACTGCTCAGAGCATCACTAATCAATTACTTGCAGACTCATATCAAAACTCTGTAAGTGAGTGATAAATGATAATTAAACTGCATCTGGCACTTGAATCATCCTGAAACCATCCCACCCTCCACCCCACCCCCAGGGTCTGTGGAAAAATTGTCTTCCACAAAATGTCCCTGGTGCCAAAAAGGTTGAGGACTGCTGTCATAAGCCACTAGAAAACTGAAAATTAAAGCCATCATGAGATATCAATATATACCCACTAGAATGGCTAAAATTAAAAATGACAATAACATGCATAAGCAAGAATATGGAGCACGTGGAATGCTCATACATTGCTGGTGGCAGTGTAAGATAAGTGCAGTTATTCTGGAAAATAGTTTGGCAGTTTCTTATAAACATACACTTAGCATATGCCCAGAAATTTAATTTTATTTTATCTCTACCATTTGTTTATTAGCTATGCTTTTACTTCAGTGATTGCTCTAAGGCTTACAACACACATCTTTTATTTGTCATGATCTACCTTATGATATTATTTACCACTTTACAAATAATGCCTGAACCCTACAACAGTTATACTTCTATATTCCCCACCTATCCTTTGGGCTGTTATCATCACAGATTTTATTTCTACATCTGCTATAAACCCCCAAATACATTGTGATTGACTTTGCTTTAGTCATTTATTTCTGAAAGAAAATAAAAAGATAAGAAAGAAAACTTTTGTCTTTACTCACATATATGCCATTTCCTGTGTGTTCATTACACGTGTAAATCCAAATTTTCACCTGGTGTCCTTTTTCTTATGTGTAAAAAACTTAACATTTCTTGATCAGACCGGCTGATGATGAATTCTCCTAATTGTTTTTTTGTCTGTTTTGCCTTTATTTCTTTTTAATTACCAACAATTTATTTTATGGCTTCATATAATGCTATATCATAAAATAGGCTCTTAATACAGGTATTTAACTCACATGCATGAAATGGGCCTTTAATAATCTTCTATTAGTCAGAAAAAGCAAATCGTTTTTATAATTATTGCCAAATAGAATCTTATTTTGAGATACTAATTATTTCTGATTCTTAAGAAAATAACTAGGGATGCCACCTTGATAAGATTTGTGGGGCCAAAAAACTGAGAAGTGATTAACGCAAAGTATTTGGTAGTTACTTATTGATCATATTTTTAAAACTTGAGGTATAACTGGCATACAATATCCTATTAGTTTCAGGTGTACATCAGAGTGGGTTGATGTTTATACACATTGTGTAATGACCACCACAGTAAGTCTAGTTAACATCTGTCACCATACAAAGTTATTACAGTATTATTGACTGTATTCCCTATGCTGTACATTACATCCCCGTGACTTATATTTATTTCACTGTAAATATATCTCAACCCTCTTCACCTCTTTTGCCCCCCAAAGCCTCCTAGCTGTGGTAACCACCAGTTTGATCCCTGTATCTATGAATCTGTTTCTATTTATTTTGTTTTTTTAGATTCCACATGTAAGTGACACAATATGTATTTGTTTTTCTCTGACTTACTACACTTCTTACATTTTTAAAGATTTGTTTTTATTGTTTTTGACAGTGGGAGAGAAAGAGAGAGAGACAGAGACAGAGAGAAGGGAGAGGGCCCAGAACAGTCTCCATAGTTGTACATCATTGGTTTTTCCACATAGTTTCATTCCACAGGTGGGCGTGAGGCTGCACAGGGCAGGAACTGGGCCGGGGTCTTGCCCCGGTGAGAATTGAACTGGGGGCACTCCCCAGTTCAGCATATGGGTCCACATGGGCCAGGGCCGGGATTCGATCCTCAGTCCCCAGGGCTGCAAAGTGAGCGCCTAACCCACTGAGCCATCCCGGCTTCCCCATCTTACATTTTTAAAGAGTTCTCTCTAGGATTTTCAGTAGAGTCTATTTCACCTATCAGACTTATAGAGTGAAATTTTTCTCAGATATGGTATTTTCCACCTTCATAAGAAGTTCTATTTGGTTCCCTTTTATATCTTCCATTGCCCTTCTCATTCTGGTCGTGTTTTCTTGTACATCACTGAATTGTTGGAGTATATTTATAATAGCTGTTTTAATGTCTTCATTTGCTAAATGTATCATCTCTGTCATTTTTTTTTTAATCTGTTTATACTATTTTTGTCCTGAAATCGCATTTCTCTCCTTTAGTACAACTTTAATTGACTGCTGGAAGTAATTAATTTTATATTCTTGAGTTCTGTATTTTGTTGTGTTTCTTCAAAGAGTGTTCGATATTTTTCTGTCCATCATTTGAGTTAGTTGCAGATCAATCCTTTCAAGGCCTATTGCGGAGCCTTCCCGTCCATTCCAGGGTTGCTTCAGCAGCACTTCTAAGGCAGGGCTAGCTCTCTGTCTCTACTGCCTGCCCTGTGTACTCAGTGATGTCTCCACTCCAGATGGGAGAAAGCAGAATGGGCTCTGGCTGGGGGAGCTATTGACGGACAGCTCCCTGCATCTCTCTGGTAGCTGGTCTTCCCCAGCAGCCATTCAAGCCTAGCTTCGCGGGGTGTCACCCTATGCATGCACAAACTGGTATTCATTCATTTAGTCAAAGATCCAAGGGGATGCTAATGTAAATTTCAGGAACCCTCTCTCTCTCCAGAGCATCCTCCTCTTGAATATGCTCCCCTACAAATTCCAGATTTCTTAACCTCTGATGTACTTCTGCCTCCTCAAATGAGCCAGATGACTGGGCTACGTTTGGATCTCCCTCCCTGTGCTGCAGGTGGGAAATCGCCCCCTGGCAGGAAGTGTCTGGATGACAAGGCCTACCTCCTCTGTGTCCCTTGTCTGAGGGATCCCAGTCCCGTACCCCCACTGGTCCAATGGTTGAAATGCTTGCTCCCCATACTTTTCTTTCTTTCTTTCTTTTTTTACAGTTTTCTAGGTACTTTCAGTTATATACCCTGTTACTCATGCATAGCTAGAATCGGAATTCCAGGAATAACATATATTTTACTTTACACTAAGAGAAATCAGATGTTACAGAATGTGTGTGTGTGTGTGTGTGTGTGTAAGTGTAAGTGTAAGTGTAAGGCAGAAGAATGATGTGACTTCTGGTTCATATTTTCAAAATATCATTTTGGTTGCCTTATAGAAAACAAACTAGAGTGACATAAGAGTAGAATCAGGAAAAGACAGAGAATATTGTGGGTGTCTGTCACTCCAATTTATTTGCCACAAGATAACAATAAGGGCTGTTAGTGGCCAGTCCAGGTTTGTGGTCGGGTGAGTGAAATACAGAACTCAGTCATAGATGAAATGTTACACATGGTTTGGGAATTGAGTGACTGATGGAAGGATGAATAGAGGATCAGATAAAGGGCAGAGAGGATCAAAAACTTTATTTTCAACACAGTAAATTTCTGATGCCCGTTAGACAGCTAAGGGAGGTGTCAAGCAGGCAAATGAATCTGTGCATCTCTAGCCTAGGGGAGATATATAGGTCAGAGATAATAACTTTGAGAGTTGTGGACATATGGATTTTTGCAGTTATCAGAATGAATCTAGCCATCCTAAGGGGTGGATGGTTAAAGTACTAAAACTTGGCACTCCCTTGGGTAGGGCGCATGGTAGATTTCTAAGTTTTATTTGTAAATATGTAACTCTGGAAGATGAGAGGAGGTCAAGCAAATATTGGCCTTATTCATGCAGACCGCTTCGGTAGTGGACATGTAGCAGATGCCCAATAAGCTCAGATGAGGAAATAATTCACTGGGGGGGGGGGGGTGGATCGGGCAGCGCTGATGGCCATTACTATGAGCATGTTACCCAGGAGGCTTTCCTGGTAAATAACAAGAGGCTCAGGAAGAACCATCCCTGCAGGTTGGATGGTTAGAAAATCCCCAGAAGAGGAGTTCAGTGATATCTGTTGAATTGTTCATTTCAAATAGAGTCACTGCTACCAAACCATGAGAAAAAAAGAAACCCTAAGGAAAATGCACAGAGAGCACCCAAGATGGGTTTGTAAACGGGTGGGTTGTGTCAGATGATTTGGGCGCACTTCCCACATGAGCGTCTGGCTGCCAGAGGGTAAGAGCCAATCAGCCTTGGTTCAAACCTGCCTGAGTCTTCCCATCAAAGTGAGCTCGTTTCCCACTGGCTACGCAGCAGCCTCCCTCCTCATTTTGTCTTTGCTATGTTACTTAAATGTATTTATGTACCCCTCTTTTTATTATGAACACAATGGGTGTTTATGGAGAAAAATAAGTCAAAAGAGATGCTTACCACCCAGGGAATCAGTGTTTCATTTTAATGTAATTCTTTCTATCCTCGTTCTCTTTTCCTCTCCCTCCCTCCCCTCACACATTCTTTTTCTCTCTGTCTCTGTTTATGTCTGTGTATCTGTCTATGCCTTCACAAAATAGAGATCTTCGTTTATACTCAACTTTGTATCTCCTTTTTTACTATTACACTACCATAGCGCAAATGTTTTTCCTTAGCTTTCAATACATTCGAATATACAATTTTAAATGGCTTCATGACTTTCCATTATGTTGCAGTACACGTAAAAATGTATTCAATTTCCTATTGTTGAACACATACGTAGGTTGCTTTCATGATGGTGCCATTATAGAAGTCTTATGATGAGCATTTTTGACATAATTATATGTGAGCCCTTTGATAATTTCTTTGAGAGAAATGTTTCGGTTCTGTGTTTTTGAAAAGGTTTCTTTATCATTCTTTTTTGAAGGAAGCATTTTTTTCCTTTTGTTTGGGTTTTTCGCAAGAGTTTTTCCCCTCTTTTCAGAGTCTATAAGTATTGAGAAATTTTAATCAGCCCACTTGTTTTAGGGCAATTTCTTTCATATATTTCTTCATTGATATAAACTGTTATTAAACCAGGACTTATCCTCTGTCAAATAATTCATATTTCCTAGGGAAGTAATCAAAATGACCACCAGCTTTCTATTCATTTAGTCATTAAACTTCAATCCAGCGCTGGGTTCTCTTCTATATGTCTGTTCTGTTTGGGGTTAGTGAGCTGTAGTGGGGAGGGCGGGCTGGCATCCCAGGTGGCTCTGCCCCTCGGTGATTTCAGAGAAGTCATGCGTCTTCTCTAAGTCTCACTTTATTCGTCTAAAAGATAAAGATCAGAGTAGCTACCTCATCATTCTTTCGGAAGAGTTAAATTTGATTATTAGGCCCTGCAAAAATCTCTTAAGATACAGTGTTCTCTTTAGATTTGTCTTCCTAATGCTTCCCACGTGTGTCCTCACCAGCTCTCCTGCCAACTGTGTGTTCATTAAGTTACCTGAAAGTCATTTCTCTGAATAACAGGAGAATCAGATGGATGTATCAAGTCTCTTAATGTAACCTTGCTTGGCACTTGAATAGTAGCACTTACAAACTTAACTTTGCGCAACATAAAAACAGAAGCCGTTCTGATGATGCTGTCACTTTGCTCTACTATGGCAACCCCAGATGGCTTCTGTCAGGCGCCCACAGCTTAGTTCTGGGGTACCAGGTGAGGTGATAGGGAATCAGCTGCCTCTGGGGTACAAGACTCCTGGGATGTGCACACTGTGTCAGACCTGCCTTTCTGGCCAAGGTCTTCGGGGACATGCAAACAAAGTGTTCTGTAAAACACTTTGCAGAATATCTTTCTACCTTTCTGGACTAGTAGGGGGCCCATGGGAACCAGGCCTGAGTGTGGGAGGGGGTATCTCTAAGGGGACCTGGGGAGACTGGGAGACAGAGGACATCTGGAAGGAAATATCCTGGGATTGTCCACATTTATTGGATCATGATCTGCTCTCATGAGCTAATGACATTCAAGGACTAAGAGAAATAAACTCACCTACATTCATGGAATTTTGTACATAATTTCAAGAGGGAATTTCAGAATCATGAAACCCATTGACTTTTCATAGTGGTCAGTGGATCCTAAGGTTCAAAACTCTTCATTTAGACCTAGAGAATGGGTAGACCTATAGAACTGACTCTATTTGAAAGGAATGGTCTATAATGTGAAGGCAGAGAGCTTGGGAGCTTGGAGGGAGTCCTGAAGCTACAGCTCACAGTGCAGGTGCCATTTTTAGAGCATCCTGCAGCCTGCGAGTGGGTATAGATTTGGTGAGTCTACTTGAACAGTCCAGGAGTATGGGGATGTCATGAACGGATGTAGGGAATGGTTGAGAGGAAAAGGTTTTGGAGTGTAGACAATGGGATCATTTTGGAAATTTAAGGTGGTATGGAACATCCATGAGGATGTGCCTAGTCAGTAATACAGGGTTGGCACTGGGGAGAAGTATGGAAGCTAACAGGTGAAGAGTCCTCGGCAGAAACGTGGAAAATGAAGCCATGGCTGTGTGTGAAACGTGCCAGAAAGAGTACTAATACTGAGGAAGAGGATGTGGAGACGAGATCCTTACACATTTCAAAGGGAGAAATACCGGCAGGGTGTCAAAAAAAATGTATCCACATTTTAAGAGATGCTATCTATGTATTAGTTTTTAAAGTTGAATTGAATTACAGTAGCAAAGTGTAGTAGGATGTTCGCTCAAAAGATGGCATTAAACAAATGAACACTAGCAACACCATGCAACAGGCAGGACAGTCAAAGAAAATGACGGAAGCATGGTAGTCACTCAAGGAGCGCAAGACCATTTTGAAATGGTTTTTGAAATTCAAGAACGTTGTGGAAGTATAAGGACAATGGAGGCATGAGTGTGCAACAGAACCTCCAACATACCTGACAACTGCACCCATTCGTGGTAAGTTTGAGACATGGTAAAGTGAAACAGCATGCACAGTGACACAAGTGGACTCTTGGTCAACGTTGCTAAAGCAGTAGTTCGCTGTCATCAGAAGTGTCAGTGCTGACAGTAACCACTTTGAGCACCTCTTGTAATTGCAGAAGTCAAATGTGACTTGTATTCATCTTTTGTTATTGGTATGTATCGAGTATTACAATTTTAATACATTTTTTTCCTTTCTTAACATATGTATACATTTCTTTTTTTTGGCACCCTCCATATTTGTCAAGATCTTCAGTAGACACCCAGATACTCACTTCTCTCTCCAGGGGGCGCTGCAGGCACTGAAATCCCCGAGTCTTAGACATTGACTTTTCAGTAAATCCACAGTTGAAATGGGTTAGGACTCTGGGCATACTTGCAACAAATAACCTCTGTAATGAAGGTACACATGAGTTTTTGTGGTCTTTATCATCTCTGTAGATGAACCTCACATTCTTCCTACCTTGGTAGCTGGTATAATACTTTATCTCATGATATAGAAAATTCTAACTGAATATCCCAAGGGATCTAGGTATATTCATAGAAAGAGAAGAAGGCCCCTTCCTAGAGGAATACTCTCCTCAGTTACCCTGAGAGACATTTGCCTGGTTCTTCAATAACCAAACAAAACACAAAGGACATAAATTGTCAGGGGTCAAAGTTGGTAATCTTTTGGAATTGGTCACACTGCTTTTTTTTATGTGCCTTGAACTGTGACTTCTATTTACTTGAAGATAGGCCCTGAAAAAATAATAGTAGACATAGTAATAAGAGTAGTAACCCCTTCTACATAGCTCTCTGTCCTAAATGTTCTACATGTATTAATTCAGTTATTCTTTACAACAACCCTAGCAGAGAGATAATAGAATGACCCCCAATTTACAGATAAAAAATCAGACACAGAGACAGTAAAAAGGTGCCCAAGTTCATTTAGCCAAGTGTCAGGGTTGGGATGTAAACCTAGTTCCAGGGTCCATGTTGTCAATATAATGCCAGTATCCTCTATCATGACTTGCCACCTCTGGATTGAGTTCATTATAAACCAACAAATTCACAAGCAAATAAAACCTATGCTGTCGGGATGCTGGGATAGCTCAGCAGTTGAGCACTTGCAATCGCGAGGTCCAGGGTTTGATTCCCAGCCCTGGCCCATGCAAACCCAAATGCTGAACAGTGCAACCCATAACCTCCAGGATGGCTTGGTGGCAAAGGTTTCTGTCTCCAATGCAGGAAGCCCCTGGTTCAGTTCCTACCCATGTGGCCCCACATCCACCTGTGTGGAATAAAACCATGTCACAACTAATGATGCACAACTATGGACACTGCTCTGGGACCTCCCCCCTTCTCTCTCACCTTCTCTCAAAACAAACAAAAACACCTTTGCTATCAATTTGAAATATCTATTACTTTCACATGCCTGAATTCAACTAGGCTATTTCAAGTTGTGTTGTGGAGGTAGACACGTATTGGATACAGTGCTTAACACTTAGCGCTTACTAAGTGCCAGGGTTTGTTCTAATTGTTTTCCATGTATTAGCTATTTAATCCTTAGAACAGCTATGAGGTAGCGCTATTATTATCTTCACTTTATAGATGAGGAAGTCAAGACATGGAGGGATTAAGTAGCTATAATAATGTTAATAATTATACCTTCTATGATCTGATTATAAACTAATATGCTTTTAAAATATTTTGAAATAGTCAAGAGCATATATACAAAATAAGGCACACTTCTTATTCTTTATTCTAAGAATTCAAGACATGATTCACAGGCAGCCATAGCTTTCATGAAAAATCCCAAATCTCTGAACCTCAAGGATCTTAAAGTATTCACAATTAAATAGAAACCTGATGCTGAAGTTAAAATTGTACAAGTCTTATAACTGAATTCAAATGGTGAAAACCCAATAAGCCTAGAGACCTTAACTAAGAAATAAATAATTTGCTTGGCCAAAATATAAAATACATTTTGAAAATATATGGAAGAACTGACTCTGGGTGGTGAGCACATAGACAACGTATTATAGAACTGTACACCTGCAACCTATGTAATTTTTACCAACCAATGTCACCCCAATAAATTTAACAATAAAAATAAATAAAGGTAGAACATATAAAAACAATTTTTTAATTTAGAATATCTTTTGAGTAAGCTGATGGGGGTTAAGCTTTATCTCCATGTTAATGTCAGCTCAAATTCCTATTCACAAATTGTTTTGTTTATTTGTAAATCCATACATTTTCCCAGTGACTCTCTTATGTGATTATCCACATGAATAAAGGCTTCAACTAAGCCTAGGAACAGACAGTCTTTATCCTATTTGCAGAAGTTGACAAATTCCTGTTGAATGGTAATAATCTCATCCTCATGTTTAATTGAAGCACATACTTGTATATGTTGGCATAGAGGTTTTGTTTTTTAATACATTTTTGTTGTGGTTGCTGCTGTTGTATTTGTTTTATTGCTTATAGATTCCTTGTTTCGCTCATTTAAACTGAGCAAGCTTTTTACAACGTTTAGGAAGTAATGAGCTCCTCATCACTGCAGATAATCAAGCAGAGGCTGATTGCCCCATCTGTTGAGATGACTCGTACAGCTTCTACCAACCGTAAGTTTTTATTGCCATATTTGGATGCAACGTAAATACGGTGTTGTGAAGAGTTTGAGAATTTCATGCTTCTGAGTTGTTTGGAATCTGTTACTCCTGAGCAGCAGCCGACAACCCCTGGGCCCAGTCATTCCTGATACTGGTTTCAAATCATCCTCTGATCTGTTATTTCCAGGACCAGGAATCCTCGGATAAAGTCTTGCATTTGAACATAACATGAATTTTCTTGAGTTTTGGCCACCCTCAGTCCCCAGTGAACAGGGCTCTGAGAAAAAAAAAAGAGATGGTAAAAATAGGCCTCTCTCCTTAACTGAGGTTTCACATGAGACTTGTCCTGAATGGTTGCTCATTGAAGCCGATTAGTACAGTCTTGGTCAGGCCCTGTGCCGTGTCGCCATCTTGTGACTCTTTTCCTAGTTTGTGCAAACTTTCTCCCTTACTGTATTGCTTCCTTCGTTGACAGTACATGCAAAACAAGCCACTCTTTTGTGTTTATTGAGCCAATAGCTTCTTTGGCTGCTCTGCGTTGATTTCAGGACACTAACTCCAATCCAACTACTTCCTTAGATTCCTCGCATGGACTTTTCCCTCCATCTGAGCCAGAACCTTTGGACTCCATATCATACCTTTCCTATTCTTTGGACTCACCAACCCAGACTGATCCAGACTTGGCCATTCATAGTGACAGTCCTACCAGTGCATCACTCTCTCAGGATCAACCCCAGCTCTGATTAAAACTGCTTTCCCAAATGCTGAGCCTTCTGTCTTCCCCACCGCTTCCCATGGTTCACAGTCCCCCTGACCCCCTGCTCGCCATTGCTCATGACTTGGTACTCACACTTAATTCCCTCTGGACTATAAGAAGAGAAAAAGAGAGAACTAGTAGGCTTCAGGGCAACACTGTGCCTCTGTGTCCGAGGGAAGGCAGTAAGCTTGGATAATCTTGCAATATTTCACTGAAACAAAACTAGGACAAGAACATCTGACAATGGCAGGTTTAGAATTCAGAAATGCAGGCAGCGTTAATAATGTATGCTATTTCTCCTCAAGGGGCAATGTTGTCTATTAGAAGACCTCAGGAATGTCATCATGGAGGCATATAAATTGGATCAAATCTGGGCATAGGCAACAGGCACCCAAAGTAGAAATATTGTAGTGGGATTTAACTTTTGTAGCCCAGCTAGTTTTTGTTTGTTTGTTTGTTTGTTTTTTAATGCCTAAACCTGAGGGAAAAGTCTTTGTTTTTTGACTCACACACTTAACCAGTAGATTTTGTGAGGAACCACTCCCACTAGACATTGTATCTCCTTTTTTTCATGATAGGAAGGACAAGACACAACAATTTACCCTTCGTCTTAGGAGGGATGCCTCCCACCACTGGGCCGCCTAGAAATTTCACTTAGGTAGAAGGTTCCTGAATTTTTGTGGCATTTACTTCCCACCCTCTGACACACAAATGTCTTACCAATAAGTCTAGAGTAGTTGTTGCTTCTTGCACATCAGGTTCAATCTACAAAATATCAGCAATGTAATGGACCAGTGTGATAGTCTGAGGAAGAGTAAGGCCATAAGATCCCTACCAATGGAATGGTGACAGAGGGCTAGAGAGTCGCTACTCCTCTGAGGTAGCACAGCAAAGGTGTATTGTGGGCCTTGCCTCCTGAAAGGAGGCTTCCTCTGCTCTTTATCAATAGAAAGAAAAAAGCACTTGCTCAATCAGGAGCTGTATACCAGCTACCAGGGGATGTGTTGATTTGTTCAAGCATGGAAACTACATCTGGTACGACTGCAATTAGAATGGCCAGCTGGTGAAGAGGATGACCCACTGTCATTGTCTAAGACCCAGCTGTCTTCTGCAGAGGCCAGGCACTGGAGTCAGGAAGCTACAGAGTGGCAATCACCTCTCCTGCGTCTTTCCAGCACTGAATTCTGCAATCCCTCCAGGAATGCAGTGTTCTGTGCAGTTTACTGTTTTCCTCAGTAGAGGCAGTTCTCGTAGACTCCACTCAGTCTTTCCCACCATAGTAGCCCTGGTGTCACAGTCAGGGGACCCGTGTGGAAATTCTAGTAGCTGCTGAGTATGTCTAGTCCAAGTATGTGTTCTGGGAAATAAGCACGGGATGGACTTGGGGACCCCCTGGGCCTGCTATGGGAGGGACCTGAGCTAAAACGCAATGGCTGCCTGACTCCCTAAGCCCAACAGTGACGTTTTGGGTCTCCTGAAATTACTGTCAGTTCAGGGCCAAAAAGGTCTGATTATTTCCATTTCCCCAGTGCACAGTTTTCTCCGTCAAGTCCCATAGGCCCCCCTGAGCAAGGATGGGAGAAAGATTAACAGTAAATTTGGGCATTGTCCCAAGGCCCTTCCTCAAAGAAACCCAGAATCCCTGTTAGTTAAAGGGGTTCTGGGTCTGGCTTAAGTCTGGGACTCAACTGAGGGTGTGACTCTCGAATTTTAGATTCAGGTTAGACTTCAGTTTACTTGACATAGAACTTTTCTGTTTGTCCATAAAGTAAGAATGTATGTACGTCCTACCTATTTCACTTCTAGGAACACCGTGCCCTAGCTCTGTGATAGTCAAACTGTTCTGATTGTTCTGATCACTGCTGTGACTCTGTGCTCCCTTATGGTGACAGTGCTCACCTTCCCTTTGGTGGTTGAGTGCCACCACTTAGCCCCTGCCACCTGCGATGCAATTACTGCATTTAGGTTTCCCAATTCAGTGATTGGAGTTCCCTCTGTAAAGTCTGGCCTACAGAGAAGTGACGAAAGAGTGACCACAGAGCTTTTCAAGGATACTGGGGCTCCCTCACAAGTTTAGTTCTCACAGCCATGGGACCTTCTGGCCCCTTCCAGGGCAGGTGAGTAGGTCTTAAATGACAAATCCACTCTAACATTCTAACCCCCCTAAGCCCTTGAATCCCTTCCTGTACATTAAAGCAAGGCAGGTCTCATATCCCTAACTTCACTCGCTTTAGGGCCACCTTTTTTTTTTTTTTAATATATTTATTTATTTATTTTTGACAGAGAGAGAGAGAGAGAGAGAGAGAGAGAGAGAGAGAGAGAGAGAGAGAGAGATACAGAGACAGAGAGAGAACCGAACTGAGGGAGCTCCCAGTTCAGCACATGGTTCCGCACGGGCCGGGGCCGGGATTCGATCCTCGGTCCCCAGCGTGCAAAGTGAGCGCTTAACCCACTGAGCCATCCCGGCTTCCCCAAGGGCCACCTTTTGATTCAGGTTTCAACCGAGAATGAAACCAACCCTTGGAGCCCCTTGTGACTTCTCACGCGGCGACATTAAGTACAGAACCTACGAGTATGCATCCCTTTTTCTGGGATGAGTTCACGAACTTCATTGTCAGACCTACAGGTTTCTTTCTTCTCCTTCAATTCTTTGCACTCTTTCCTTTCACTTCTGGTCTCAGTTGAAGAAATGACACAAACTTTCAGTTCTAAGAGTTAGGAGCTCTTCTGGTCCTCCCTTTTTGGTTACTGTTACTTCCATTAATTTATGCAAACTGTAAAAAATTGAGTCTTTGTATTACCATAGGGAGTAGATGCCCTTAATAGGCAACTTCCTACTTTGACTGTTGTTTCAGTTATTTCCAGCACCCCAAATGGCAGTGGGGAGTCTCAATGTCAAGTTCAATGGAATCATTGCTATGTTCCCTGACAGAGCATCCTCCCACTACACTAGAAGAGCCCAGAAACATAAGTCCTACAAGTGGGTTGTTAGGTAAACAGTGAAAGAAGCAATTCCCCCTTTCACCATTTGGTTTCAGATCCATGATCCCTGGCTATGGGAGAAATGACACCATGTATTACTCACTGGTTCAAAACATCTATTGCATCTTGTCTCAAAATTCAGACATTGTGGAGTCTTGTTTTCTAGCTGGCAACATAGCTGAGTCTTCAATCAGCTCTTCCAACATTTCTATCAGGCTATTTGTCTATAGGTGATGAAGTACATTGTAGGAAACCTTCGCTGTACTTGTTTTGCTGTGAAATGAGTTCCTGAGTCATTAAACAATATGATGTGTGATAACATTATAACAACTAAGGCTTTCCGTAAATCCATGAGTGATGGTACTGACTAAAGAATATGCTGTGTTTCAGTATAAAAACCCCTGCCCTCTCCATGAAATGGTCTCATATAATCCATCTTCCCCTGTGGGAATAGTGCCATATCCAGGGCTCTAAGCTGATTTCTGCTGTTGGCAAATTAGGCATTCAACATTGGGTAGCTAAGGCTTGAGGAAGGGAAGCCATTGTTGTTGAGCCTGGGCATTCTATCCATCCCTGCTGTTGTGATTACGTTGTATATAAGTCTGCTGAGCAAGCACTGGGGTGGGTTGGGAAAGGCTGATGGACCTGAGCATGTCACCAGCTTAGGGATTTTCATATTATATTGAACAGGTTATGTTTTAGTAAGAGTCCCATTTAGTTCAGATCAAGAAAGAATATGGTTATTTAGCCACTGCCAAAAATCTCTAGATTAAAGTATTCTGACTTCTGTCCAAGCTCCTGACCTCTACCACTTTAGAGTCCCATCATCCCTACTGAAATAAAACCCATTTAAAGGATGGCATCTCCTAGTGTTATTCCCAGGCTGCAGAGAGGACAGCCACTACAAGCATTACAAGGATTCCGGTGCTACCCACTTTATGAATGCATTTTATTGCCTCACGCCATGAACAGTCAGCTTCCCCATTTTCCATTGGTTCTGATGTCAGCAGTACATTCAAATTCCGTCAGCTCAGATATCCCCTCCCGGATGCCCATCCTTGAGGGTCTGTTTCCTAGAACTATTTACTCCTGATAGAAAATGTGGTAGCAGTTAATGTACACGTTGGAAATAAAAAATTACCCTAGGTATTCAACCTAGAAGAATTTAACATAGGAAATAAGTGAAAACTGTTGGAAGGGCTGGAGGGGAAAAAAAGAAAAGGAGGAGAAAGTACAGGTAATACGACTCTCCTTATGGAAACCTCTACCCTCACTAGAGAGAGACACTCATTTCACACTTGTGTGACCTTATGCTTCATGAACAGCTATTACTGGGAACTGTCAACATCAGCTAACTCTACCACAGGCATTTGTTTCTGCCACTGCAGCACTAGTCTGCCCATGGAGCCCAGCTGGCAAGGGAACCTGGGAAATAAGATTCCCAGGCCTTCAGCCCCTGTGATATAGAACGAGTTTAGAACGATTGAGATGGTGCTGAGAACCAGCACAAAGTATCTGACACATCTTGACTTAGCAAAGTGGGAAAGAGTACTACTTGTGGAAACAGGAGAGGAAGGAGTTCTTGGGAAGATCGATTTTAGGACCTATGTAGGAATTGTAGAAATGGAGGGTCTGGATATGGACTCTCTAAAGCTATGTTACGAATACCTTGGAAAGTTCTTTAGGTGATCACCCACCATTGTTTGAAGACCATAGCTATAAACCCTCATATTGCCAGCAAACACACAGCCTCCAGCCAGCTTTTTCAGGGCACCCTTGACCTCCTTGTTTCTCAGGCTGTAAATGATGGGGTTAAACATGGGGGTCACAACACAGAAGAGCACAGAGACTAAGATGTTTATGTCCAAATTGTAGCCCACTTTGGGTCTGCTATAATTGACGTTGGCTGTTCCGAAGAAGACCACCACCACGGTGAGGTGGGATGCACAGGTAGAGAAGGCCTTGCTCCTGCCCTGAGCAGAGGGAATCCTAAGGATGGCAGAGAGGATGAGTGTGTAGGACACTAAGATAAACAGGCAGGGGCTCAGGCCAATGATGGCGCTGGCCACGTGGAGCACAGATACATTGAGAGACGTGTCTGAGCAAGAGAGCTTCAGGAGCAATGGGACATCACAGAGAAAGTGGCTGATCTGGTTGGGCCCACACAGAGTGAGTGTGGCTGCCAGCACTGTGTGTGTCACAGAATTCACCAGTCCACACAGCCAGGACCCTGTCACCAAACACACACAGACCTTCACATTCATGAGGACTGGATATTGAAGAGGGTGGCAAATGGCTACATAGCGGTCAAAAGCCATTGCAGCCAACAAGACACTCTCAGTGCCAGCACAGGTCACGAGGAAGAAGATCTGGGAAAGGCAGCCCTCATAGGAGATGGTCTTCTTCTCCTGGAAGAAGTTCACCAGCATGACTGGGACAGTGGTGGACGTATAGCAGATGTCCAAGAAACTCAGGTTGCAGAGGAAATAGTACATTGGAATGTGGAGGGCAGGACTGACCTTGGTGGCTATTATTATGAGTATGTTCCCCAGGAATGTTGTCAGGTAGATGACCAGGAATATCAGGAAGAACAAGCCCTGTAGGCTGGGGTGGTTGGAAAATCCCACGAAGATGAGTTCAGTGACATCTGTTTGATTGTTCATTTCAAATGCTATGATAGCTACAAAACAATGAGAAAAAAAGAAGACGTACTGAGAATGTACACAGAGCACCCCAAACAGGTTTGTAAACTTACAGGGCTACGTCAAATAATGTTGGACATAGAACAGCCTGGACTGTGGAGGGAGATGTGCCAGAGTGATTTTCGAGAGACCATAACTTCACTCAACAGATCTAGCCAGTTCAGGCCCAGGGAGTCCCATAAATATGTACGGCTACTGGTGGGTGAAAATAAATAAATGTAGACTTGGTTAAAACCAACACAGGCCACTAATCCCTCCCTTGGTGTGAACTCATTTCTACCTCTCATCATTGCCCTTTTTGTTAAGTATCTTATTTTTTTAAGAAATAAAATTTTATTGTAAGAAATTAAGAAAAGGTAGAAAGATATTAAGAATTTAATCTCCCTCAAAATCAGAATCAGTGCAACCTTTCAGTGTACTTTCTTGTCGTTTTTATTTTTCAGTTATGTAAATCTTGAATTCTATGTATAGCTTTAAGATCTAGGAGAACAAGTTTCCAAATGGAAAGGAAGGGGCAAAAGTATCTCTATTCACAGATGACATGATCCCAAATATAAAAAATACCAAAGAATCCATAAGAAAGCTGCTAGAGCTCATAAACAAGTTAAACAAAATTGCACACACAAAATCATATAGTCATAGTTGTGTTTCCATACACTAGGAATAAACAGTCCACAAAGAAAATTAAGAAATCAATTCCATTTACAATAACATGTAAAAGAATTAAGTACTTAGAATAAATCTCACAAAGGAGGTGAAAGACTTGTATACTGAAAACTACAAAATATTGTTGAAAGAAATTAAAGAAGACATAAATAAATAGAAAGGCATCCCATGTTCATGAATCAGAAGACTTAACATTGTTAAGATGTCAGTACAACCCAAAGTGATCTAAAGATTCAGCAATAATCAATATCAGAATTCTAGTAATGGAAAAGCCAGTCCTCAAATTCATATGGAATTGCTCTGGGCCCTAATAACCAATACCATCTTGACGAAGAACGAAGTTGGAGAACTCACACTTTCTGACTTTGAAACTTACTATAAAGCAACAGTAATTAAAAGGTATGGTACTGTCATCAGGACAGTTATATGGACCAATGGGATAGATGAGAGAGCAGAAATAAACAGAAATAAACTGTCATGTATATGGTTGATTGATTTTTCAACAAGGGGCCAAGACCATTTAATGGAGCAAGGGCAGTCTTTTTAACAAGTGGTTCTGCGAAAATGGATATCTATCTACATGCAAAAGAATGAAGTGGTCCTTTACCTTTACAATACACAAAATTAACTCAAAATGTATCACAGACCTACTGGAGCTATATCTATAAAACTCTGAGAAAAAAACATTGGGAAAAATCTTTATATCATTGGAATTGGCAACTATTTCATGGCTATAACACCAAAAGTACAGGAAACAAAAGAAAAAATAGATACATTTTAATTAATCAAAATTAAGAACTTGTCCTCAAGGACAGTATGAAGAAAGCAAAAGACAATATATTTGCAAGTCGTATATCTGTTAAGGTATTATTAATAAGATCCAGAATATATAAAGAAATCCTACAACTCAACAACAAAAAAACTAATAAAAGAATTCAGTAAAGTTTTAGGATAGAAAATCAATATACAATACTGTATTCTATTGTATATCTATACACTAATAACAAACTATCAGAAAGAGAAATAAAAAAAATCTCACTCAAAGTTATATCAAAAAGAATAAAATAGGTGATAAGTCCATAATGCAATAGATAAACAATGTAATGTAGAATTGTATACCTGGAACCTATGTAATTGTTACCAACCAATGTCAACCCAATAAATTTAACAACAAAAAAGAATAAAATACCTAAGAATAAATTTAACTAAAGAAATGAAAGACATGTACAGTGAGAACTATAAAATATTGATGAAAGAAATTGAAGACACAAAGGGAAAAATATTTCATACTCATTGATTGGATAATACCCAAAGGAAAGTACAGATTTAATGTAATCCCTAGCAAAATTCTAATGACATTTTTCACAGAAATAGAACAAACAATCCTAAAATGTGTTTGGAACCACAGAAGACACCAAATATCGAAACAAATTTTGAGGGAGAAGAACAATAAGCTGGAGGCATCACACTCCTTGATTTCAAACTATTGGGGTTTGCAAGCAAAGAAACTGAAGCTAAAGCTTACACAACTACGATGACCGTAGCTCGAAATTTAATCCCATCCGTCCAACTCTAAGGCCACAATTTTTCCAGTCTATTATGCTGTTAGAACATTCCATGGAATCGGAAATAAAAAAGAGGACCCAAGAGGGAAACTATCTACACCTTTTAAATTTCTTGACAATTCAATCAAATCAGCATCCACCCCCCTACCAGAAAACAAAACAAAGCTAAACTAAACTAAACAAAAAACAACAAAAGTTACTGGTCAAACTAATTTTTAGATTTATGCTTATAAAAAGAGTTGAATGATTGGCTCTTTTACTTTGCTACCATTATTCCTATGCCTGGACAGCCCCAGCATGAGAGCATGGGGTGTTTATTAGGCTAGGATTTCTCACGCATCCCTCTCTGCCTCAAACATGATAGTCATTTCTCAACCAGTGTATTTCATTTTATGTTTGAGAAAAGGGTGACTCTACAGTCCCAGGGAAATTGCACCTGTCCCCTGGCTGATCCCACAGACAGCTTTGAGCCCTTGTTAAAATCTGAGTTCCTTCTCATGAATGGGATTGTCAGAGGGCAGGGCTGGCCTCCAGTAATGGCCACTCCAGGAGACAGGGTCTCACATCCTGGACCCCACCATGGAGCCTGATACTCCTGATGGCATCTGATGCCCCTGCCGACTGAAACTGAACGGGGACCCAAAGCTTGGCGTGCAAAGACTACTCACTAACAACCCAGAGTGAAGTCAGTAGAAAAGAAAAACTACAGCATCCAGCACTTCAGTCAGGCCCACAGGGAAAGAAGAGATTGAGAAGGGACATCTCGTCTGAACTCGGGAGGATATTTCCATCCAGCGGTTCTGGTTGTGAACAGCTTCCTGACCTGAGGAAAATAACAGTCCGTGGGGACATAAGTGTGGCAGCATGGCCCTGTTGTGGTCTTAACCTTAGCCTTCCCTGTAAAAGCAGGGGTTCTACTGGAGACCGCATGGCGGCATCGGCTCGGTTCCCAATCAGCAGTAACTCTGCTTGCGTCCTTCCCAATCGATAACCATCTCAAAGGCAAATGAGTCAGAATGAAGCCATATAGGAACAACCCTGACTCTATGAGATAGGAAAGACTGGAGGAACTAAATGGCTCACAAACTTTACAGCTCTATTGCAATTAATAAATTGCTTGTAACACACCTCCGCAACATCAGTGTTGCAATAGGAAAGATAAGAACCTGTTGCTGCCTGTTTCTAAATACAGTTATAAGTGTTACCCTTATTTAAATTTAACCATATTCATGTAAGCCAACATTTTGTGCATGCTGATGGTCACATTGTGATGTATCACTGGAGAAATGTTTCCCTGTGTTTTCTCCCTGAAAAGTCTTCCTTTCTGTCCTGCTTATCAAAAATAGTGACACTTAGCATTCTGTAGTATTTACTACAAACAATGTGCCACTCACATTATTTCACTTGAACTCAAGCATCCCCTCAAGTTTTGGAATAGATAATCTCTCAAGTCATTCTACTGATTCTATAAAAACTATTGTAAAAATTCACACATCAGAAACATGTCATGACCCGAACACCATCAAAATGATAATAAAAACATGCACAATATTTTATAGTGGGCTCTTAAGAGGTAGGTATATCCTGACTCTGGGTAGACTTTTTCTCAACTGTGATGGTCAATAAGCTACTTACCACTGACTCTCACCTAAAGCCGTGGATTTCTGGCTGTGGGGGTCGGGCTCACTGTTCTACACTTTAGTTCCTGGGCTGGAGAGGACAGTCTGGTCAAACAGGCTGTTGACTGACTGCCATGCATCACGAGGGGGACCTGCCATCCCAGGAGCGGCCTTGAGCAAGAGTGGAACAACCTTCTTTGATCTCTCCATGAAGCCATTTTGCTAGAATAGAGATTTACAAATGCTTGGGGACTGACCTTATAGGAGTCATCTCTCTCTCAGCAGCTGTGCTAGGCATGCAAACTCAACTCAAGGGCAAAAGCCTAAATAGAAACCATGGAAATAGCAATGAATTCTCTTGTGGATTCATTAAACTCATGGCAATTATCTTTTCCCAGCATGCAATGAGGAGATCAGCCTCTTCTCTCTTTCAGGAAGTTTGTGGGTACATTTCAGTACTAGAGTGGTTTAGTTAGGAATTGAGGGTGGCTCGGGCCTGGAGGCTTGCTTTCTCTTGCTCCTCAGTGGGGAGAGGAGAGAGGTACATGAACTGGGCTTATGTGGTTGGATTCTACAAAGTACAAGGGGATCTTCTCCATTTGTTTTGGAGGTCGTGCCCTTGGACCTTGGAACTAGACTCCATATGTGGCATGCCTGCCAGTTAGATGGAACTAAAGTGCTGACAGCCTACCTGCTCTCTTGGCACCAAGGTCCTCCTACCTAGTTTTGCTCACGTGGACATGGTGCCTTCTTCCTTCCATTCCCACCAGTATCCACATGTCCCCTGCTATCTGGTCCTGCCCTTGCTCAGGGTCTGGTGACAGCATTTGCTATGAGGTTCTAAAGGAGAAAAAGGCAGAGCCACCAAACAGCTCTGTAGGGCACCAGTAGGGAGAAGACTATACATTTGAAAATCTTGCAGAATGTTACTTCACCAAAATTAGGATTGAAAATATTAGAGGGTAAAGAAGAGTCAAGTTTCTAACATTCAAAAATCCCCTTAGCAACATGGTTTAATAAGCAGTGATGTGGGGCTTATTAAAGACCTTAGAATCATGAGCCATGAGTGAAATACAAATCAAAACAATGAGATTCCACTTGACCCACTAGATGGCTATCATCTAAAAGTCTGATGACACGTGCTGGTGACAGGTGGAGAAGCTGGAACCCTCAGACCTTGCCCCTGCCCTGAGCAGAGGGAATCCTAAGGATGGCAGAGAGGATGAGTGTGTAGGACTCCAAGGTGAACAGGCAGGGGCTCGGGCCAATGATGGCGCTGGCCACATGGAGCACAGATGCATTGAGAGACGTGTCTGAGCAGGAGAGCTTCGGGAGCAATGGGTCGTCACAGAGAAAGTGGTTGATCTGGTTGGGCCCACACAGAGTGAGTGTGGCTGCCAGCACTGTGTGTGTCACAGAATTCACCAGCCCACACAGCCAAGACTCTGCCACCAAACACACGCAGACCTTCACACTCATGAGACTCCCACTTCAGTTCCTGCCTGGCATTGCCCCACATCCACCTGTATGGAATGAAAATATGTCGCAATTCATGATGTACAACTATGGAGACTGCTCTGGGCCCTCCTCCCTTCTCTTCTTTTCTCTTCTCTCTCTCTTTGTCCTTCTCTCAAAAACAATAAAATAAATCTTAAGAAAGGAAAAAGAAAACTAGCAAGGATATAGATGACTAATGACACTTTCAACTAACATATCTGACATCTGTGTAATACTCTAGCTAATGACAGCAGCATAAACATTCATTTCAACGTACATGGAACAAAGCCACATACTAGGCTATCACACAACAATAAATTAAAAAAGATTAAAATCATACAAGCATGTTCCCTAACCAAAATGAAACTAATTTGGAAGTCCCCCCCATAGTAAAATACTCAGAACTCGTCCACAAATATTTGATACAGGGTCTGACAGAAGTAACACCCTTTGTAAAGTAGTACAGCAAAATCATGCATGCTTATGATTTTGTAATGAAAGACTTGGTACAGATTACCAGCTCATAAAAAGGGGCATTACTTCTGCCAGCCCCTGTATCTCTAAACAATTCATAGCCTGAAGAAAGTGCAAAAGAAATTAGGAAGTATTTAAAATGGAGTAAGTAGGAAAACACAACATATCAAAATGTATGAGATGCAGCCAACGCAATACTTAGAGATTTGATGGTTCTGAGACCATTGGTGTGTGGCTAGAAAGCTGGCTTGAAAGGAACAGGGTGAGAGCCAAGCTTTTGTTTGAGACCCCCCGATTGGAATGGTGGTCCCCACTCCACATCATCTCCCTCCCACAGCAGCCCACTGCTGGGTGGATTTTCTAGGACAGAGTGGATGTTTCATGATTCCCTTCGTTGGAGTGAATAATTGAAAATGGGGAGTGATATGTTAGTGCTTCTTTGAAGGATGTAATTAGGTAATATCATGCAAGAAGGAAACTGTCATAAAGCTAATAAAATGCAAATGAGAAGGAACTGCAGCGAAGCTCATCTGCATCATCTCATTTGCAAAATTTAAGATGAAACAATAGAGATGAACCAAGAAGTTACATATATTCATCAGAATTGTTGGAGAGTCCTGACCTCTGGCCATTAATCAAAGGGGAGAGCATCCACAGCTGAAAGTTTGTCTTCACTATACTTGGATCTGAAATAGAGAGGAAGAGGGATAAACAAAAACACATAAAAAAAACCCCAAAAAACAGTAGCCTGCTGAATGGATTCAAGGTCACTTTGCTATTATGTCAGAGTTCTCAAACTTTTCTAACTGTGAGCTATTTGGGAACATTTGAGTGTATGGTCAATCCACACCTGAGTTCTCTTGATCACAGAAATGTAAAAAAAGCCACTTCTATTGTCTCTTCAGAAGCCATCTTATTTCCAGGAGCTGAATATATCTCAATGTCACTGATGACTCTACTTAGTCATAATTTACCCAAATGCTTTTGCAACACATTTATATTTTCTGTCAGATCTAACTCTTGAGCTAATGAATTTATTTTACAAATTTCAAAAGATGCCATCTCCCTGTTCCAGGACTTTATCTGTTTCTTATTCATGTTACTTATAATTATGTAGATTTAATTACTTCCAAGTAATTCAATTTATCATTTCCAAAGTCCAAATCTAACTTTAACAAAAGAATCCTTTTTTCTTAATATCTCCAATTACTTTGGACTCTTCTCTGGACCTTTTCATGTTAAGGCAAACTTGTTTTTTGAGCATAGGAGCAAGAACTACATAGATCCTTTAAGCAGATATAGACTGGGATAAACTTAGTTTCCAGTGTAGGTTTTAATGGCTTTCTTAATTCTCTAGGCCTTTTTGATTGATGCAGAATATTGAGTCCATAGATTCTAGGGTCAATCTCTAATGACTCTGATAAGGAGTTGCTTTCATTTTATCGATATATTTTAGATTATTTATTCCTAAATTCATTACATTTCCCTCACACCCGTTATAACATCTCTTAAGGCTCAGCCCACTGACAGACTCATGGTATTATTGTTCTTGAATCTCTCTCCTCTGGGTGGCTCTCCATGGCTCTCCACTGTCTGGAGAGATTTGCGTGTCTGGGAAACTGAGACTTTGCTGTGTACTCTTTTCTCATCATCATTTAGGAACCTGTTTCACAGTCCCTGCCCTAGTATGGATTCTTGAGCAATCCTGTGCCTTTAATCTTCATCCAATGACATACTTCCATTTTTCTTTATTTCCTGAGCTGGGATCCTGATGATGAAAAAACATAATCCTCCATCACCAGACTACCATGATTCTACTCAGAATCATCTTTGGATATTTAATGATCATCCAAAGCTACTGGTTTTAGGAAAGCAAGGTGGGTGGGTATGGGGCGTTATCTAATAATGTCTAAAATCTGGTAGAACCAAAGCTATGGCTTGAGAAACTCTAAGAGGGTTAAAGGAGGACTCCAATGGAATGTGATAATTGCCTGTACTGTCTCTCTAGGTTGAAAACCCAAGGAGAAATAAAAGTAAATCCACTGGATTTTATTTCCTTGACCGATCTATTTATTTGTTCCCTTGAAGAATTCAGAAACTATACTGCCATAGTTAAATAGGTTATTTTGGTTTTAGTGTTCAATTATCTAATTTTACTCGACTTGCCCATAATAGAGGAGAAATTCACCGATTGTTTCCCATTGGAGTTGTGGACAAAAAGGGGTTCTGTGGAAAGTAACCTCACAGGGTGGTCTAATCATAAATTCCTCACTGGGTCATTTCTGGGGCAGCATTTGTTTCAGTCTGTTGAGATCTTCTAGGCATATCCTCTGGCTCAAATAGATTTTAATAAAAACTCTCTACAGGTTTAAATGTTTTTCTGTCAAGTGAAGGTCAGTCTGTAATTCTCTGACCTCGTGGTCCAGGACTTGCCTCCTGTCTCTCATTGTCATCTTTGGAGTCCTGTGGAATATACAAATGCACCACTGGGTGTCATTCAGCCCTAGATACCTATCTTCACCTGCTTTGCCAGTTTGACTATGGGCAAGTGGAATGCACTTCAAGCATCTTGGAAGTGTATTTCTCCATATATTTTAACTCCCTCTTTTCTACATTACTTATCCCTTGACCTTCAAAAACAGAGAAAGAAAAAGAGCTTTTTGGATTCCTGTGGTGGTTAGAGGCTAAAAGGAGTGGGGTTTTTTGTTTGTTTGTTTGTCTACTTTTAGAACGTATTAGTGGTAAACACAGAAATAAACACATTCTCTCCTGAGGAGAAAGTGTGATGATAGAATTAATACTAATGGAGAAAAGGGCCCACAGAACAGAGAAAATGGCCAGTGGAAGGAGGGAGGAGGGAACATAAAAAGGCAGTGTAGTCAATTGTCCCATTCCATTAGAGCCTTTCTGCTACTCTCTTAGATTTCTCAAGCCATAAGTTGGTTCTTATTAGATTTTAGAGGTTTCGAGAGTCTTCTCTCATGCTGCCATCTTGATGTCTTCCTGTTTTAGCCCTGAGTTTTGGGTCTGGTTTGCTACACACCATCACTGAGGCCATAGGTAACTGATACAGACATTGCAAAACCAGAGGTATTACACATGTGACATAGGCATGGAGCTGGGCTTTGCCAAAGGCTCTGACCTAATTCCTGTCAGTATAAGAATGTCCATACCTGGGGAGAATTATAAGAATTTGAGCCAAAACTGATGACATATGCTAGGGAACAAGATTTCAAATGCTCCCCTAATAAATAAATAAATATATATATATTCATATCACACAATTTCACACATATTCATGTATAATTTTATAATCTGACTTTCTCTACTAA
>PVKE010021011.1:0-26933 GCA_004027555.1 Craseonycteris thonglongyai
TTTCGGAGTTCACAGTCTGGTCAAGGGTCCAGACAAAGCAAATAGGCAGACGGCAGAGTAAGCCACAGGCTCCGTCGTCTATGTACGTGACAAAGGAAGGTTCACCAGCTTGTGGTTTCAAATTTACACTTCCCAAACCGGAGGCACTAGTCAAAACCTCGGATGAGATTCCACGTGATAATTCAAAGGCTGTATTCACCAGGATGTACTCACCCTGTAGCAAGATAGAAAAGGCTCCTTCCAAGCCCTCTGATGAAACAACTGTGGGATGGATGAGGACTCGCAGCCCAAAGGGAAATGGTCCTGTGCCCTTAGAGCCCAGTGAAACACACTGAATTGCAACTGGGACTTCTGTCTGTCCTCATTCGGCACTAATCCCACTGATGTATTGAATGCTTACTCCACCACCTCATGTAATCCTCATAACACCCTTGTGAGTGAGTGCTGCTATTTACAGCCTTTTCACAGATCAACCAACTAGAGCTCAGTATCTGCTCAGAATTGACCGCTAGGAACTACTGGGTGGGGATTCAAACTCAGGACAGCTTAGGCAGCTCAGGTCCTTCTCTCCCTCTTAGTGGCCTGTCTGATGAGGGCAAAGGAGCCTCAGCAGGCGTGCTCTTGCAGACCCAAGCCTGCTTGTAATCGTTCAGCAGCCAAGAACTGCAAGACCAAATTGGGGTTATAAATATAAGGGCTGCAGTTTGTTATTAGGGGAGGTTTTGAAATAGAGTTAGGACTTCGGTTTGTGCCTGGGTAGAAAATAAAAGCAGCACCCATTCTGAAATTCTTTTGATAAAGATGCAGGTTCTGTGCACTGAGCTTCCAGTTTATTTCTTATCTGTCTGCTTTTGTCCTCTTCCTTAGAACATCTTAGATGCATAAAGAAAGAAAACAGCTGAGCTGCTTCTATTACTGTAATTGCAGCATGACACCATCATGATTGAGTAGTAAAACCACCTCAGGGGCTGGGGAAAGGAGGGACAAATGCCAAGGGAGTCACCCGTGCCTGTGGGAGGGCAGGTCACAGGGCTGGCAAACAAAGAAGGAAAGTTCTCATTACACAAGATTCTTATCTGTTCCTTCTAGCAAGCCCAGCATGACCTCAACACACAAAGTAGTTATTAGTTCATGATTCTATCTGCTCCTGGCCCTCCCAACAAAAATACTTCTGTCTTCTCAGACCTCCCATAACCCAGTAACTCTGCCTCTTTGGGGGGATAACACAGTAACTCAGATTTGTAGGGGGGATAACCCAGTCACTCTGCCTCTTTGGGGTGATAACCCAGCAACTGGGATTCTTAGGGGAGTTAACCCAGTCACTGGGCCTCTTTGGGGAGACTTGGCACTCTCAATTTTGTATGAGGTTTATACATGTGCAAGTTAGAACTTCTGTTCAACTCTAATCTCCTCGAGGGCAGGAACTGTTTTTGCTGTGTCTTTGGGTCCCAATAAGGCAGATGCTTGTGTCTACCGTATGCTTCCCTAATGTTTACTTAAGGAATAAAGATATAGTTCCATCCACCCACCCACTCCCTACTTCAACAAAAGTCCCTTAATCACACTGCTTTCCTTAATTCAAGGATCTAGATGGATAGGTAGAAAGAATTTTGGTACTATTATCAATTTCTACACAACAATGTCTGCCCCTTGTAAATGTCTGTTTCTATCTCAGGAAAGTGATAACTGCCCAAATCAGTTGGTGAAGACCATGGGCAAGGCCCTGGAGGGGCATTAGATATTTAGAATCAGAGCCAAAGGTTAAGGAATACTAAGTCCAGCAAGCTCCCTTCCCATCCCCGCTCATCGCTGGCTCCTAGCTTCTCCCCCTTTCTCCTGATCACCACGTCCATGTCCTGACATCATCACCTTAGTATAGGCCCTCACCACTGTGTTCTCCAGTGTTTCAGACACTTCTGACCTCAGTCAATCTCCTCTTCCAGCTACCGGCTCCATGTTTCGGGATTAACTTTCTGAAACTCTTACTTTAATTGTATTGAGAAATGCTTTCCCATAGTGGTTGAACACAGAACTTTGGAAATAGCTAGATTTGGACTCAATCCCAGCCCTACCACTTACTTACTAAGGCTCAATGTAAAATGATGGTAATAATAGTACCTGCTTCATATGCAGTGGTTGTTGTATATATGAAATGTTGTATGTATTTACCCGTATACATCGCTCCTTGCAAGTCCTCAAGAGATGTTATTATAAAAAACAGGAAAAAAGAAATGCTTTCCTCTTCTCAAACCTGCACTGCTTCTCAATGTCTGCAAGGCACCTCTTCTTGCCTGGCATCCCAAGTCCTCCCAATCTAAGTGCTCTGCCCCCCACCTAACTCCCACGAACCCCACTCTGCTTCAGCCAGACTCTCTTCACACTGTTTCTCCCTTTCAGCATGCTAGACTTCTCCCTCTAGGGATCTAAATCCTGTCACCCAGCATCTGGGTGAATATTGGGGGAAATATCTTTAGGAGACTTCTGCTCAGAACATAAATATGTAACCCAGATTGATTCAAGAATAATATATTTAATATGTGTGTGAATGTATCAGCATGGATTCCGGTGTATTGGTGACCACAAAGGGAAAACAAAGTAAAATTTATCTGTTATTGTTGTGCCTAAAACTTTTCATATGAGCAGAAAAAATGTATATAAATAAAAAGATGACTAGATTTGACCACCCAAAAGCTAAAAATTAATCTTCCTACATCTAAAACCATGCCACAAAGCTAGAAAGCAAAAAATCAAATAAGGAAACATATGGTTGCACCATATACGCTAAACAAAGGATTAATAACATAAAAAGAGTTATCACTGATCAATAGGAGAAAAGTACCGATGGACGAAATAGGCAATGAACTTTAACAAGTCACAGAAAAAGAAACCCAGAAGGTAGAGAAATATATGGGAAGATGACACCCTTCTAATAATCAGATAGAATCAGAATATAGCCAAAAGTTCCACTTTGGCCTCTCAAATGGAATATGTCCTTTGCAGTGACAATCAGTGTTGGCAAACCTGCAAATAAAAAAGGACTCTCACATTGGTGGGATGCTCAAAATCACACTCTGCCCTGGAAGCTACTATGATGCGATGCATGAAAGAGTTTTAAAATAGCGATTGCTTTTGACCAGTAATTCTACTTTTAGGAATCACTCCTAAGAGAATCATGAGAGACAATTGCTTGGATTTCTAAATAAATATTTTCATCACAGTCTTTTTGGCAATGGAGAAAAATGGAACAGTAATACGTTAAAAGTAAGTAGTAGTATAGTCACACAATAGAATGCTAAGCAGTCATTCAAGATTATATCTTAGAAGAATATTGTAGTTTAAGAAACTAGTCATAAAACACTTTAAGTAAAAAAATAAATAAATAAAGTTAGGCAGAATTCCAAATTTGTAATATGTTCCCAGGGGGGAGGAAAAGAAAAAGCTTGGGAAAGATATGCATGCTTAATCAACTATCTCAGTTGCAATAAATTAACAATAATCATTTTATTATCACTCCTTTTATGTGTAGGGGGAATGAATATAACTTAAAATGACCAAATGGATCTTCCTCAGGCCTCAAGATCAGCTCAAAGCTCTACCTGTTCGATAAAGTCTGCTCTGACCACTCCAGACCTCATTGATCTATCTACTCATCCTTCACACTCTTGCAACTATTATTACCCACATCTTACAACCACCAATTTGGTCATATGTTTCCTTGTGTTGCTATCTAATTGTCCAAGGTTTGAAAGTATTAATTCTTCAGTAAGACTTGGATTCGAGAGCTACTCGTATTCAGATCTGCCTTACTCACGGCAGACTGTCTTTTCTGAGATGGCTGCAACCATTTCTCCCAACCTCATGCTCTTCTCACACTTGGCATTGACATTCTTCCTGTGAAAATACAGGGTCTGTGCTCCTTGACTTTTCATCTGAGCAAACCTGTGACTATCGCAGAAGTGATACCATGTGACATCTGAGGCCAAGACATAAAAAGAAGATTCCGCTTCCGCCTGGTTCACTTGAGATGCTGTTTTTTTGGAACCCAGCTGCCATTTTGTGAGGAAGCACAGGCCACATGGAGAGTCCAGGTGCAGGGGTTCAGCAGGCTGAGTGCCCTGCAGAAGTTCCAGTCAATAGCCTGCAACCACCACCAACACACAAGTGAGACAGCCTTCGGGATGACTCTGGTGCCACTCACTGTCCACCTGCAAATACACGAGAGACTTTGAACAAGGTCCAGCTGAGCCTATCAATCCCTGAACTTTGGCAGATAACAATAAAATTGTTGCATTTTAAGTCATAAAGTTTTGGGGTGATTTGTCACACAGCAATTGACCACTGAACCTTACTTATATTTTTTGTTTTTTTCTTTGCTGTCTCACAGATCTCTCTGGAACACTTTCAGGCCTCAATTTCTTGGCCCCGTAAAAATTAGTCCATGTCATATCATTATGTAAAAGACTGCATTAGTTAATTAATGGGCATTCTAACCAACACTGTACGCCTTAGTTCCAAATGTACACATGTTAGTGAGTCTTCATAAGAACGTCCTGATTTCCTGATTTAAGAAAGCCAGCAAAGCAAATCACTTTTATACATATTCTGAATTTTGTTTCCTTCTACATAATTCTCTAACTATCTAGCATGCACAAAAACTTTACTCACTAAAATAAATTAATTAATTAATAAGAGCTAATGAAACAAGAGAACCAATGAAAAAACTGATGACTCGGAACTTGCCCTTTTCTCATTAAGAAGCCACTTTCTAGGAAAAGTCGGGCCCTCTACAGCAACCACCATGTTGCTGCTATCTTCAGACCCTCAGTCAGTAGGCTGCGAGTTGCAGAACTACAGGTCCAATGAGCAGACAGAACCCTCAGTCCCATGAAGCTACTATTACCATTGTCCTAGCCCATGGTGTGGTGTGGTTTGAGAGGTATAAGGACTTTTTCTGTGTGAATCCAGCATTTCAGATCCTGTCATAGGATAAGCATTTTCCTCTCCAGGCTCTTTCATTCAAAAAAACTCCCTGGGAAGGGAGCATGTCACAGTGTGACAGAACCAGCAGCAGCACTCTTGTTGTTGTGCCCTAATGTCTCAGAGTGAATGTGTGTCTCCCAGTGTATCCCTGTCCCAGAGGGGAAATTGTGCATGACTGAGGAATGGTGAGGACATCCATAGAGGAGAACAAATTAAAGGAAGGCAAGTCTAGGAACTCTGAAATCAGTTTCCCATGTTTCATAATTTTGTTCACCAAAATCGATGTATGCTGCCAGTGTAGCTCTCTACTTGACAGTGACTCGTTCAATATGATTCATCATTTGTTTTTTACATTTTTGGTTATCACTGAAATTGGGATTACCTAGACCTAGTGTTGCTCCCCCGCTTCATTAGGCCTTGGAGCCTTAACTTGTCCTTTGCCGTTGGGCGTATAGCATCCACGCCATGAGCAGGACTCAGCTGGACCTCAAAGTTCCCGTGCCTTAATGCTGTTCCCTCACCAAATGGACCCAGTGAGCCAGAAAGGCCAGCGTTGTGACTCAAAGGTGGAGACATGGAAGGAGAATGACTTATTGTAAGTACCGCGTCACGTGAAATGCTCTTGGAGGGCAGCGACTGTCTCAGATCCTGAAGAAGAGTTTGATGATTGACTTTTCTCATCCCTTCTCTCCAAACATTATTCAGAGAAAGAAACTGATGACAACTGGCTCCTCCCTGTATCAACCCGACATCTGAGAGGTCATTGGTTTGTTTGTCTGTGGCCACTAACATCACCCTGAGATTATCTCAAAATACTCTGCTCTGGGCTCACTGGCTAACCCACCAGAAAGCCAACGCCGTGGTGTGTAATATATGTGACACTAAGTATTTAGTTTGGATGGAACTGACCACAGACAAAATCTGTCCTTTTCCCAGAGGTAGATTTATTTTTGCCAATAATCTACTTTGCCAGACAAGAAAAGGAAGTCCAAGTTAAGGTTTGCTTCCCAGATTTCTCAACACATTTCTAACACTGAGCTCCCTGCCTTTGTCATCACCATCATTATCACGATCCTCACCATGTGCCCACTCCATCTTTCCCATCACCCAATCAGGTTAGCCTCATTACTTTCACCTTCTTCATCATTACTGCCAATTAATCATCATTAACATCATTAGAGTAATGGTCTTAGCCAGCCCCGACTAGGAGAGGCCTGTTCCCATCACTGCAGGAATTTCCATATTAAGACTACAAAGCCCCCGAGCTCTGGAATACACTAATGGAGAGACATGGTGTTGGAAAGGCCCCTGGGAGAAGCTGGGAGGGAGAGCATGCCCCAGTCGCTTCTCAAAATATCCAGCAAGCAGCCATCAGGGAGCGTGTGGCCGTTCTTTGAACTCCCTCAAAGTACCTTTCATCTGTTCTAAATCCAGGATCATCTTTGTACAGGGCTTGCTGTTTCTGGATAAATCCTTGGCCCCTGTTCAAGCCCTGGACTGTGTCAGGATGTTCCACAGACCCCAGCAGGAAAGCGTTGCTAAACGAGCCTTTCCAGCAGGACCTTTTTCTTGTGACACGGATTCCAAATTCTAGCCGGGAGCATCTGTGCTCAGCAGTATGACAGGGCAGCGACCAACATCACATTCTTATTTCAACTCCCATCTTCCTGGAGGAGCCACACACACACACACACACACACACACACACACACACACAAGATAGTTCTTTCCTGAGGCACTCTATTTTAGGCTCCATATCATATCATGGACTCTCTTTCCCTGTGGAGCAAGCTGGCTAAATGTTTTTCCTGGCCTAAGCATTTGCCTCGGATCTGATTCCAATCTCTAACCTGGAAATGGGGAAAGCAAGCCAAAGAGGCACCAGGAGAAGGGCCTCATGCTCTGCCCTCAGATGGCACCTCAGTGCCGAGATTGCTGTGTGAGGCTGAGCTAATATCTACCCCTCTCTGTGCCCTCATTGCACCTCCCATTGTCAGAGGAAGAGTTTTGCACCATCTGCTTCCTCGGGTATGGCAGGGGACTAACCCTGTTTTCCAATGAGTATTACCAAGATTAAATACTCCCTCCTGGTTTGTGTGTTCTTTTCCTGAGTACCCAAATGATCCTTCTTGAAACATTTTCCTTTGTAGTTCTTAACTGGCTAGGCATTCCATTGAATCACCTTGGTGATGTCATCTATGACATCATGGAGGCTGCGGCTGTCCCCACTGCAACCCTAAGACTAAGATCTGTGCCATCCCCCAGATCTCTATAATGGTTCCAGGGAGTTCTCTGGCTAAAGGTCAGTGTTGCATCTTTAGTGAACTATCAAGGCAATGCTCTTTCCACTGAGCTTAATGTTTTCTGCTTCTTTCGGGGTGGTTCCTTGATGATCAAGGCAGAGGCAAAAGGTACCACTTCAATTTGGGTCTGTATGTTCTGAATGATCGGTTCTACTATAATCCTTAAACCCGTCCAGACACCTCCTGCCCTAATATCATTACCAACCTGTTCTGGACACAAACCCAGGGGCTCAAACATGGCACCAACTTCCCCACAGATGCACCTCAGACGCATCTCCTGACATTTATATGCAGCCTCTATGTCTTTGTTGTGTTTTTATTTAATGCCACAACCATCTCTGTGAGCAAATCAAAATGCTCTATTTTCACTTTAGATTAAAAAAAAATATATATATATATATACCCAGAGTAGTAGGTACCTCTTTCAAGTTCTCAGATATCCGGATATCAGCCACTTTGGGACTGGAACCCAGAGGTCCAAACTGCTGGAGTTAAACTTACACTCCCCACCCACTTCCTTGGGTCGAATGAATATGAATGAGTCACAAAATGAGCCTGAAACCAGCAGAAGGAAACAAGAAAACGATGAACAGATCATGAAATGGGAGTGGACTGTGAAAAGTACACATTAATATATGCCTCATGCTCCTAAAACACAGACGTCTCACAGGTCACTCAGAATCACAGACACTCCACCCAAGGTATCCGTGGGAAGAAGACTTGGCATACCCTCATTTCATAAATGAGAGCGACATCCCACAAGGTCACTGAGTAGTCTAGGCCGCTCCAGAATTCGGAGGTAACGCGGATGCTTGTTTCCCAAAGCGTTCCCTGCAGAACTTTCTCCTTCCTTCTGTGAGAAGGACACAGTCTCTTCACAGCCGTAGGGGCCCGAGCACCTCGCTGTGAGCCAGGGGAGCTGGCACTCGGCCATGGACATCGGCAGAAGCACTGAACACCCCGCCAAGGAACTTCAGCATCCCTCGGAGCAGCACTCTGTGAAATCACGTCGTTAGCAGCCTGCCACCGTGCCTGAACTCCCACCATTAGGCAGCCAGCCCCATGGATTATGGCACCAAAGACTGCAGTCCAAATGTAAAAATGCCACGCAGGATAAGTGATTGCCAGAGCAACTTTGAGACATCAAGAGCATAGTATAGTTTAATCAAATGATCCTTGGCAGAGAGCAGGACCCTGAAGAGATGGAACACAGAGCAGCAGAGTTTTGACACAAAGAAGAGGGAATAAGGTGGCCCCTGGCCTGAAACTTTGAGATTCGACTCAGGAAAGGCTCCTTCCTCTGGAAAACAGCCCCAGGTACTTGGGCAGGAAAGAGGTCCGGGGCAGGGGAGACGTGACGAAGTTATGCTCGTATGAATAGAGAAACCCCACCGGGCCAAGTAGTGAAAACCCATGCAAACTGGCTTAAGTATTACTATAGTAACATAATACATAAAATGTAATATACTGGCTTACGAAACCCAAAGATCCAAAGGTGCACCGGCCTCAGACCCAGCTGGCGCCCTCTTCTGCCCGGCTCTGATTTCCTGCGTTGGCTGCCTCCTCCTCCAGGAGAACGAGACTGCCATGGAAGCCCTATGCTCACATGCTACCAGCAGAGAAAGAACTGCTCAAAGTGCAGGGTGGGTGGTCACCAACAGGCAAACCTTGGAGCAAGTGCCGCCTTAGCTAGGAGAGCTCTGATTGGCTAGGTCTAGACCACGTGCTCCCAGCCTTTGGACTGACATCTGCCACTTCGAATCAGGAGGCCAATTCAGCCAAGAGCCCTCCTGTTAGCCTTCAGAGGCCTTTACCGGGGGTTGTGATGCATAGTGGGGCTCTTTGAAGGCCAGCCCCACCCCATTCCCTTAGCAACGTCTCTGCCACCAGGACTGCCTGGCGTTCCTTATTCCAGGAGTGCCACAGTGGAGGCTCCAGATGCTACAGGGCCTGGGTTTTTGTCCCAGGCAGCAAACTGCTCAAAGGGAACCCAGGATCCTCCCAGCTCTGAGCAGGGCCATTCCTCAGGAAGGGAACCACAGTAAATCCCACCCTAGGTAGCTATTTGTTTAGTTGTCTATTGTCTGCTACCTTTCTCCACCAGTATAAATATTAGCTCTGTGAGGTCAGAGACTGAATGTCTCCTTGCCTGTGGAATCCCCAGCACCGAGAACGGGTGGCACCTGACCTGAGGTACGAACTCAGGAAGTTCAAGCTTGCACCACAAAATGCTGAAACACCCCTACTCAGTTCAAGCACTGCCACTGCCCCTATGCATCCCAGGGAAAGCTCAGGCCAACCATGAACAGACACATCCCCTCCCCTGAGTCACCGGAACACAACAGACATCTATAGCTCTCCCTTCCCAGGGTTCCAGCTCTAGAGGGGCCCTGCGTTCCCTTCCCCAGACCAGCGCCTGCGGATACTGAGGGAGTTAAGCCAGGGATGGGGAAACAGTGCTAGGAGAGGCGATAAGGGCTCAGGTGACTCAGATCACCGAGGGGGGACATAGAATGCCAGGAGCACCGGGAGCATTCTGGGGCCCACATGGAAGGAAGCCTTGCTGATGGAAAGGGGAGCAGGAGAACAGGAAGGAGAAAGGGCAAATGGCCTAAGCAAAGCTTTGTTTCCTCACCCAGACTTCTTGTTTCCTGTTTCTGGGAGGCAACAAGGGGGTGAGGAGAGGTTGCTGTTGTTGTCTTTCTTGCTGCACAGACGCCTGTAATCACGGGCTCCATCATACTCCCTGTTCCTGCACGGACACAGTGAGAACCCTAGCTCCAGGCTGGAGTTGCCTAGCAACTTGGAGTCTTGAAAAGAAAGCAGAGGAGCCAGACAGGACTGGACAGAGGGAAGTGGGCCTGGCAGAGAAAGTGAGAAGGAGAGACAAGCCTCAAGCACAGGCTCAAAACAGGGCAGCGACTCAAGTCTCTAGGGTCTCTCCACCCCAGCCACCTGCTGCCTTCTCTCCCCCAGTTAGGTGACTGATAACCTATCACTAGAGAGATTTCCTTTTCAAACAACTTACCTCCCCTGAAATGCAAGTCCTCTGGACTGGGCTGTCTCACTTCAGTGTAGGAGGAATTTATTAGACCCTCTGGGGGAAGACGAAAGGCAAAATGCAGAAATGCGGTCTCATCCACCCTGCACTTTCCACTCTATTCTGTATCAGTTCAGTCCATTCCCTTCTTCTCCATTCAGTCTTTCCATGGGCGCAAGGCAAAGATGTCAGGTTTGGGTGTTTGGCAGCTATCTGTGTGATACACAGTGAGCTACTTACTTCATGGAGCCTCAGTCCTATCAAAAATAATTTCCATTCATGAAACTGTCATCAAGGTTCAGCGAAATAGTGTATTTGAGAATATCTGCACAGTATGAGCCATGTAACAGCACACAGTAAGTACATCCTGGTTTCCCTTCCTGAGGATGGAAGTCATAATGCCCTCATCACTGGGACCCCCAGGGTCTAGTTAGTCCACCTACATTAGTGCAAGCTTACTAGACATTAATTTTGGAGGTGAAGTTTAGCTCCAAGGCCAGAGAAATCCCTGGAACCCAACCTTGACTCAAAACCAGAAGACTTCTATCCTTCCATTGTCTTTATTTTTCTAGCATCATTGAGGCCCTGCTTGCATCTGGCTGCCTTTGATGGGTCATTGCAGTTGAACTATGGTGGTGCTTATGGCTCAGTCTTCCTATCACTATGGCAATAGGAGTCAAGGTTGGGACTAAGAATTTGGCTGGAATTAGATTTGCCATTCTTCAGCTCATGGTGGACCTCTCAATAAGAATGGGGTTCTGTTTCAGACCCATGGGTCAAAGTTTAAGATCAAGATTTGACTGACAAATGAAATTGCTTTGTAAACTAGCAATCTTGTGTTTATCCATTCATCCATCTACCCTATACTTAATAATTTAGGCCCAGTTCTATGCTAAATGTAAGGACTACATAGGAAAGAAGAAAATGGGCCCTGACTGAGTTTTTCTACCCAGTGAGAGGACATTAGAAAATACATGGGGTCATCAAGTAATTCATGAAATAAAGGGAAGAAGGGTTAAAAAATTATTTTTTTTTCTTTTTAATAGATTTACCCTTAACCTAAGTACTTTCAGATCTTCCAATATGTTCATTTATAACCTCTAAAATAAAAGTTTTGTTTTTGCCCATAAAATTGCGGCTTTAACTTCTTTGTCATCCATATATTTTTTACTTCAAATTTCTTTTTTCATGTTTGGGAACAAATAATAATCAGACAGAGTCAGATCTGATATGTAGAGAAGGTGATTTAATAGTTGGAAGCCAGTTATGAAGAGCAGCCAACACAACATCGCTCTTGTGCATGGGCACATTGTCATGCAAAAGTAGCATCCCTTTGGTCTATTTTCCTCTTCTTTTCTTCTTTATAAATCTTTTTAACTGTGTCAACAGACTGTAATAGTGCTTTGCAGTTATTGTGACACCCTTACCCTTATAATCAATCAGCAAGATATACCCTGTATCTCAAAGAAACCTCCAGCCATGATTTTTCCAGACAATTAGGACACCTTGTTCTTAGTGGGTGGCATGCCATTTTCATGCCACTTCATGGACTCCTGCTTTGACTCAGGCTCATAATGATGAACCCAAGGTTCAGCTCCAGTGACAATCCGGTTTAAAACATCATATTTGTTGTCTCTGCAGAGGTCCAAAACTGTCATGAACGCTCTATGTGCTGTTGGTTTTGAAGTGGCATGAGCATTCTCGGTACCCATCTTGCACTGACAGTTGACATCTTTAGATGGTGATGAAGAATATTCATAATGGTTGTAGGTGGTACCCCTACCATCTCTGCACGCTGCTTTTTATTCAGTCTGGCATCTTCCACTGCAAGTTTTCACCTTCTTTGACAATGTCTGAGGAAGTGGACTCAACAGGGCATCCTGGACAGAGGTCATCTTCCATCGACTCTCTGCCTTGCTTGAAAAGGCTATGACACTTGCAAGCCATGGATTTCCCAGGGAAACAGCCCCCATAAACTGCTAACATCTCTTCCAAAATGGTTTGAGGTGTTTTGCCTTGTTTTGTGAGGAACTTACTGATGGCACAAAATTCAATTTTATCCGTACTTGGGTTTTCTCCACATCTGACGAGTTTCTCCAGCGATATCTGAAAGAACATGGATGCAAGTAGGCTGAATGAAATATGGCACATACACTAATAAGTCACACCATCAAACTGTGTGCACTAGAATGCCCAGCTCTCTGATAACAGCCCCCACCCCCTCAACCCTGTTCTGCGAAATTCTTGACCGTCTCTCATAGGATGTCATTCAAATCCACATAGAACTAATTGTCTTGTCAGGGCAGGAGTAGAACAGTGAAAGAGCTGGACACAGTATAGTTAGGACAGAGATCTCCTGGGCAGAGGAAACTTTTTGAAGCTCCCCGTCAGACTATCAAAGCCAATTACAAAGATAATTTAGCCTTTTCCAAATGCCACAGTCCTAGACCCAACTAAACTCTAGAAAAGGTATATTTAAGGACAGAGAGAAAAGTAACAGGTAAGCAAAGGATTCCAAAGCTTGAAGGGTATCGGAGCTGATAGAGAAGTGATGGGAGAGAAAAGAAAGAAGCCAGGACACGTAGATCCATGGTGTTATTTCTATAGCTCCCTATTGAATGTCTGATTGTCAGTCTCATACAGAAGCTCAGCCTTGAGTCTTCATTCAGTCAATTCTCTCAAATTAGAGTAGTTCTATCCTCTATGTTCCCAAGGTCTGTGTGGTTTTGAGTGTGCACATGTGTGTGCGTGCATGTGCGCATGTGTTGGACATCTATGTGTGATTGCTAATGGAATGAAGGGGTACCTACAGTGTGTGAAGATGGAGTCTGAACTGCCTCTGTGGATTTATGTGTAAAATTATGTGGATTTATGATAGAAAATACTCTAATATTTAAAAAAAAAAAACATATTAAACTGATTTTGAAGAACTGGCTCAAAAACCGGACATAACTAGAACCTCTGGAAATGTCTGGCAACTTTGTTTCTTGAATGGCCTCTGTTCATCTCTGTTCCTGGGTCAAGAGTGTAGAGCAGAGATGGTCTGAGATCTGAGCCCCTCTTCCCTGAGCTGCCAGCCATTCCGGTGACTATCAGAGCATCCCCACCATGGCTGCGGTTGTGTTTCATGTTTACCTTTTGTGGGCGGGTCTCCTCTGCTGTGGGTGACCCATTTTCAGCAAAGACATAAGCCTTGGGCATCAGAAGTGTGGTCTCTGCCTAACATCACATGCCTTGGGAAAGGTGCTAGAGGGAAGAGACCCTGAGGGCCACGCTTCTCTCCTCTTCTGTCCCCATCAGGAGATTTCTCATTACCTCCAGGGTATGGCTTTCAGTCCTGGGCCCAGCCTCTGTGTGGGCTGCACACTTCAGGAAGAACATAGCCCTCTCCCTTCCTGCTCTGCCTCTTCAAACTCTCTGCCCCTGTCCTGAGGTGCTTCCTGACCACCCCCAACCCCCTCCCTCACACACACACACATACCATGCACTTCTCACTGCCTGCCCTCAGACTGCCTGTGGGAACCACTCCATGGGAATTAGTGTCTGTCCCTAATTGTTTCCCTCTGGATTTTGTCTCTCCAACTGAGGCAGGCGATCCCTGCAGACGTGCTTCCCTCTTTGACACCTCCCCTGCCATCACAGTCCCTGGTTTATGCGGGCCCTTAATAAAACCTGTTTCCTCTGAATTAGCTACAGCAGCCCTGCTGGAAGGCTTGCAAGTGGATGGCTTGAAATTTACAGAAGCTGAGGAATTCAGTGTAGACACCAAGCCTCTGCCTGTGAATCATACAAATAGAACCTCACAATCCCCTTTTATGGAAACCAGGAACGGGCTTATTCTCCCTGCATTTCAGATAAGGAAGGTGAGGTTCAGAAAAATTTGTTTTACACTAAAATCAAGTAGGCGGGCTAGGGAAGTGAACCAGCCAGTCTCAATTCTTCAGTTCCACACTCTTCTCTCACTAGTGAACATGGCCAGGGCATTTCCCTGATGCCACTCATGTCCTCATCTCAACTTTGTTCTCACCCAGTACCTTCTGGGGTATGTCCCTGTAGCTGCCTTTTAACTGCCCATGACATCTAAACCCCCACCTCCCCAGTGGTGCTAAATCCTCTGTCATATTTCTACCCCAGCCAAGTAGAAAGAGATTTAAAATTTTGGTCACTGTTGCTAAAAAAAAGGTCAAAAACTGATAAGGAATTAAAATATGAACACTTAAAAGTGGATGTGAGTTAAAACAGTGACAACCCTCTAATCTACTTCTTTTCCTTGGCCTAAACAGCAGAATTTCTGAAGACAGACTATTCAGATCTGTTTCATCCCAGATGGAGGCCACCAGCCATGTGGAGCTATCGAGCACTTGAGAAGAGGCTGATCCCAACTGAGATATGCTTTACGCTTAAACAGACATGGGCTTTCAAAGACTTAGTACAAAGAAAATGATATCAAATATCTCATGAATAATTTTATAATGATATGTTAGAATTCGAGTATTTTGAATATATTTAATCAGATAAAAATATTATATAAATAAAATTCATTTCATCTGCCTCTTTTTACTTTTTTAAATATGGCAACTAGTAACTTTTACATTTCAGATGTGGTCACCCTTATGGCTCACATGATATTTCTACTGGACAGGGCTTATATGGACAATAGGGCTTCTCAGTACTCTTCAAATAACTTCATTATCAGCAGCATAAGGATTCAGTACAGACCCTTTCTAGAAGATGGTGCTTGCTTCCTCCCAAAAGGTACTTCCAGCAGTGAGCTTCTCCAGCCCCCCGGGGCTGATGGCCAGCCCCACCACAGAAACATGCAACGTTCCCAGCCAAAGGAACCCAGACTGAATCCCCTGAGTCAGTCTGGGATCTTTCTAATGCCTCTCTTTCTGCCATCCTAAGCTGATCCCAGAGGGAAGACCCCTAGTTAGTCATGCCTTAAAATTCTCTAAGTTGCCACGGAGTAGTGAGAGGTGACGCTCTCTACCAAATCTCTCATATCTTTGAAGAGATTGCTGGCTTTGATCAAAGCAAAGATACTAACTCAGAGTAGCCTAGAACCTCAACTGATCTAAGTATCTTAGGTTAGAACAACGAATAGTAACTGATCACCTATTGGCAAAATTTGTCCTACTGCATACTACATGTAACGTGCATATACAAGCAGTTAATATAGTCCTGCTCTCATCAAATATACAATAGTTAGAAAGATCACTCATCAATGAGCACAAATTTAAATAGTCACAACTTTTAAAAATAAAGACAATAATGGATGGGTTTTTATTTTACAGTTCAAAAGTCTTCCAGTTGATTTCCACGCTTGACAACGTCTCTGTGGCGTGGTGGGAAGGAGACTTGACCCAGCAGCTGAAGCTCAGAGTCAGCTCTGTTACTACTGACCTGTGGGCCTCTAGGCAAAGCAATCTCTCACTCACTTGGGCCTCAATACCCTATATCCTCAGATTTTAAAAATAAGCAATGGACTAGTTGATCTCCTCGAGTACTTGAAATTCTGGCCTTCTAAGAATGCTACAACCTACCCTTTAGCATCCCCCATAAAGGCCCATGCCTACTGTTTCAAACTTTTAGTAACATGGAGCCACCTCCTTGAGAAATATCTCTGAGTGTTTTGAAGTTTTCTCAGGAGCTGACATGTTGCCCTCTCTAACTTTCACCTGCAAATTGAAACCAAATGGATGAACAGATACAAGTTGTTCTAGGTTCCAGAAGAGGCCAGAGTTTGTCAAGTTGAAGGAGTGAACAGCTAGTCTGGGGAGGGCAACAGATTTCAGTGGAGCCTTGAATAATGTGTATTTACTAGAGAGGTAAGAAGTAAGACCCTGAAACAGAACAAACCAAAACAACAATATGTATATAAAGAATGAAAAGAGCCAATCTCTGGCCAAAAGAGATAACCAAAGAAAGAGAGAGAGAGATCAGAAAGAAGAAAACATATAGCTCTTTAAGACCCATTTTAGTCTTCAAAAGATCAGCTCTAAGATAATAGAACTTATAAGCATAATATGAAATACCTAACATTTACTGAGTACTTACTATGTGCTAGCCACTTTATATTATTTCACTAAAACCTCACAACCATCCCCGTGAAGTTGGAAGCAAATGGGTTCCATTTTACTGATAAAGATATGAGGCACATGGAAAAGTTATTTGCACAAACATCTTATTCTGGCTCCAAACTGTATTATCCTGTGTACTTTATAAAAAGCATCTTCCTTTCCATTGGCACTGAAAGGAACCAGGAGATTTAGGGCAGTAGATGAAAATAAAATGTCTGCAGATCTCCCTCCAGAAGTGACTCCCCCTTCACCCAGCACCTTGCAGTGATTGTTGGTGGACACAGGGTACAGTAGTGGGGATAGAACCAAGCTGAAGTCTATGGTCAAGTCCTAGACAAGAAATATAGGGTTGCCTAGGAAGATGTTCACAGTCCACCATGCATAGGATGGATGGTTCCCATTAGGTTCTGCTGCATGCATGTCTCCTCTCGATAGGGTAGGAAAATCCTTGGAACTATAGCTTGCCTCCAAAGACGCCAAGTAAACCAAAGAAGGCCACTCTCAGAGGCTGCTGCAGGTCTCAGCTCCAGCAAGAAGCTCTGAACGAAGCAAAAACAAATACACACAAACAGCCATTTTTCAATAGAACTAAGCCTTCAAGGCCCCCAAACCAGGAATCCACAAAGCTAAGGAAGTAAGTAGATCCCCAGCTGCCCCTCACTCTGAGGTGGGGGGTAGGGGCATATAGCAATGTCATTTCATATGATTAAAAAAATATTGCATAAATAGAGCCAAGGAAAATAGAATAAAATATAAACTAAAAAGAAATGGTTGAGTCAACTCATCTTTAATGCCTTTCCATGTAACATCTATTTTGTATAATGGAATACGACTTTCATACTTCGACTGCAAATTTAACCTTGGCCACAAGTTATGATGTACATTACAATACACTTTTATTATGTTACACAGTATTGTGGTGGTTTTTTTTAATCTATTGCTAAGCCCCTAACCGTATGTCTGCGTCAGTGAAGCCCATCTGTCACAACCACAGTGGAGACATTATTATGTAAATAGTTCTAGGGCCTCCTTTTGGGGGAATTTAATATACTGTCCTAATATCCCAGCTGGAAAAAAAAATGTTTATGAAAAAAACCTTTTTTTTTTTTTTTTTTTTTTTGGTTTGTTTGTTTTGTCTATAGAGAAAGGCAGGTTGAGTTTCTGAGAGTTGGTTTGTTTGTTTTATTCCAATAGTTCAAATCACTTTTCTTCTCTCTCTCACTCACAATGTCTTTAAGAGCTAATGATATGGTTCCTAATAAAATAAAGTAAAATACATGAGAGACTTCTTTTAAACACACCAGCTGAATTGTAGAGCATTAATATCTCTCAGCCTAGTGTATTAGCCATCTTTTCTATATTACAGTCATATTTCAATAAACTAAGTTTTCTTAGCAGGTGCCATCTTGGATTATTTCTTTATTAGACGGGGTTATAAAATATGTAGAATGGTATGCTGAATTTTTTATTTATTGCTGCTTTGAAACATTTGCCAAAATTCATATGACTAAATTGTCCTCCTTAGAGGTGAAGAGGCCACACCTGGAAGGGACCAGCAGGCACTTACTGAGCTGCCAACCGGGTGGCAGAGGGGACGAGGGGAGGACCGAACAGAGTGTGGCTTGTGAGCAGAAGATGCCATTTCCCCAGACTGCTTAGTGTATCTTAATTAACCAAGTTGGGATTTTAAGGCCGCACAAAGAAAAAAGCTAATAGCCAGAAGGAACTGGGCTACAAGGACCTCCCAGCCCAACATGCAACTATGTTCCTGCTTGTCTTCAATCAGGAATCAAAGACCTGCCAAGTGGCAAATGTTTTGCAAGAAGTAAGAGAAGCAAATCACACACTGCAATAACTCAAGGGGCTCCCAGTTTAAATGGAAAAAGGTGACCCCAGGGAGAGAACAAATTTGGTTTGTCCTAGTTCATTCCTGATGCTGTAACAAATTACCATTAACTGGATGGCTTATAAGCAACAGAAATTGACTACCCACAGTCTGGAAGCTGGAAGTCCAAGATCAAGGCAACAGTCCATTGGTGTCTGGGAGGGCCCTCTTCCTGGTTCACAGACAGCCATCTTCTTGCTGTGTCCTCAAGTGGTAGAAGGGGCAAGGAAGTTCTCTGGGGTCCCTTATAAGGACACTGATCCCATTCATGGGTGCTCCACAGTTTCAACCTAATCACCTAGCAAAAGCTCCACCTCCAAATGCCATCATATTGGGGGTTAGGCTTCAACACATGAACTTTGGGAGGATGCAAACATTCCATCTATAGCACAAGCAAAATGGTCACGTGGTTGTATGGGTGGTTTCAACTACGGGCTATAGGAGTTGAACAGAGGGAATTGTGATACAGGACTGAAGAATCAAGGAAGATGATCGAGGCAGTGGGGGCTCACATGAGCCTTGTAGGAGAATGGGGTTTAGCTGGTTAAAGAGGAGAGAAGATGCCAGCAGACATTGACATGCATCTCTCCTCAGTCTGGACAGGAAAAGGGGCACAATGTGGCCCTGGAAACAGAAGGAGCACAGAGGAGATGACAAAGAGGCACAGGTTCCCTGTTTTAACTTTCTGGGCTCAAGACAGGTCTGGAAACCAGGTGCGCTGAACCCACCAGGAGTCTGCTTCCTGAGGGGATGAACAGCTTCCTGGCAGAAAACCTCTTAAAATAAGCAAGAGTCTGGAAGCCAAGATTGGCCCAGGAAGAGCACAGTAGTGGTTGGTGGAGGAAGATCATTCTAAGGACAACATGATACTCGTCCCTCACATGCACCTCCCCATCCACCAGGCCTCAGGCCAAGGGGAAAAGAAGTCTACAAGTAAAATACAGCATAAAACCACTTCACCCAAAAGGCTGCAGGCATCACAGCACACACTTCGACTTGAGATCACACCAACCAAAAACACGTCACACAGAGGAACAGGGAGGCGTCCTCTGACATGCTGACTCCACACAGCTTCAGTCCCTAGTGTCCCCCAGGGCTTTGAGGAGGCAGCCCCAGCAGCAATGGTGCCCAGCAGCAAGTCACAGTGTACGTGGGGAGGAAGGCTGAAGTGAGACAAGGGGCTCGGAGCAGAGGAGTAGCAGAGCCCAGAGGAAGCGGAGTTACCCAGTGAGAGCTATGCCCAGGAAGGGCGGCACCCACCAGCTTTATAGGGAAGTGCACAGGAAATGCCATCTGGAAGCTAAGTGTCCTGGAAGAATCATGTCTGTAAGCACCAGCAGGTGACCACAGTGAGTGTGACTCCATTTACCCACCAGCACCATGTCCTAGGAATGCTCACTGTATGCAGATGAGGGCAGAGGAAGGAGCACAGGCCAGTTCGCTGGTGTCGAGGCTAGAGGTGCTGGACTGTCCGTGGCCGCAAGTGGCCCTTCTTCTGCATTCTGCGGTCTTCAGTGAGGTTCCAGCTAGGCACCTCCATGCAGAGGGACCCTTCATCCCTCTTGAAAAACTGGTTCAGGTCAGAGGTGGGCGAAGGGGAGCCCAGAACAAGTCCCTGAGGCTTCACCCCACCCATGACTCAGTTTCTCCAGGAGCACGGACCCCTCCACAAGGGGTCCAAGAATGACCCGGGAAAGCCCCGCCTATGCCAGCCAGGAGCTCCCGGTCCCACCAGCGGAAGTTGTCTTACATGGAGAATGACCTCATTTGGTTGTTCCTTAGCACAGTGCAGTACCTCAAGACAGTGGGTAAAAAGGAAAAGAAGTGAGAAGGAGGAATGGGTGACCTCCTCAGAAGGGCTGAGTCTAGAGCTGGCTTGGAAAAGCAACAGGAATTCTACTCGGGAGTAATGGAAGTACAGGACAGTGTCCATGTGTCCCCCTCGTCTCACTCCCCCCAGGCAGTCAGGATCTAAACAGTCCACGTTCCCCCTAAAATCCCAGGCTCAAAATCCACACTATGCTTGCCACGTGCTGGAGTATGATCTTAGACTTATTTTTACAATCTTTCTGAGCCCCGGTGTCCTCATCTGTAAAAGGGACATAATAATGCTCACCTAGCTATGAGTGGTGGATGAGTTATCAAATGGCACAGAGTAGGTTTTCAACAAATGGCAAAGCCTTTGCCACCTTGTAGGCCCACTTTGATATTTGGGATTCATAGCCCATGAACTCATATAAACATCCCCTGCGTGTAACAAATCCCACAGTCACTCCCTTCACCAGGGACCATCTGCTAGAGCTTCCTCGGTGTTCAGACACACCCTTTCAGTGCCTCCCCACAATGCTACTGCTGATCTGGAGACATATATAAACACCCCAGTCTTTGGAGACCTTTGAGAAAAAGCTAAAATAAGAGACGAAAAATGGCTGAGTTCAAGGGACCATGTGAACCCAAATCTGGTGCTGTGTACAGATAGAGGCCTGCAAGGCTAGGAGGGGAGCCTCGTCCCATTAGTTTGGATCCCCATACACGTGCAAGGCTCTGGGGAGGGCTGCACCTGAGCCACACCCATCCCTGCCCCTCTGAGAGGACCCTGGCAGGCTGGGTGACCACAGAGAACCCACAAGGACCGGAGGTTTCAGGAAAGACTGGCTGGGCCTCCGATGAGTTTACTGGCTGTTCAGCTGTAGCCAGGCCTGGATGGTCAATATCTGAGGCCCCGTGTGGGTCAGACTAACCACAGCAGCTGCAGTCTGGGCATCGTCTCCCATGCCAGGCTTCCCCCACTAGCCAAGTGTGGGGCTGAGTGGGTCCTCTGTGATCCCCTCACCCCACATAAGTAAGGCCCCACTACCCAGGATTCTCGACCCCGAGGGCATCTTCCATGGGTCCCTCAGCAGTCAGGCAGAAGAAGGAAGCAGACGAGGAAAAGGAAGGCACAGGAGAACAGCCATCTGGGGAAAGATCAGGGTGGCCTTTAAAAGTCAGATGTCTCAGGGAAGAGCTCAGCAAGAACCTCTTTTCATCAAATTAATACTTGGAACCTTCTAGGTCTTCGGCAGCTGAGCAGAGTCTAATTATCTATCAGCTGAGAGGTGGAATGGGGTGGATGCCCGAGGATGGAAAGATCAAGGATGGAGAGACTAAGAGGACACCACTTCTATAGTCAGAGATACCTACAGGCCAAGGTTTTCCTCCTTATTGGGGTTCAAGGTCAGCCCTGACACCAAAAACCATCTGGCACCCCCCAGGAAGGGTACCACTGCAGGGACCCCTCTGATGGGGCCCCATCTCGGGCCTGAGATGCTACAGAAAGATGAAAAGCATTAGGGAAAGGATAACAGCTTTCAACTTCCACCTGATCGCTACCCAAATGCAGGAACCAGAGAGCAAGGAATGAAAATCTGATTCCAAATCAATGAGAAGGATTTCCGCCCCTAACTCTACAGATGACGGTATGGATGCTCTAGAAGGCTCACAGCTCACCAAGACCATGCAGTGACTTTGTACCCCTAAACCCTGACTTCCCTTTCTAGGCTCTTTTCATAAACTCAGCTATTCCAGAGGAGGCCAGGGCTGGGTTGGCACCGCCAGCCAGCCCCTCTTGTGCCTTATGTTACCACGACGTCCACAAGCAAACACTGCTTCCCCTGGCTGACTGCAGGGTTGCCCCAACAGCTCACCCGTTGCCCATGTTCAGAGCTGATTTAGCTATTTGAGCACGAGTGGCTGATTAGTAAGAGGAAAAGCAAGCACTTTGGGAGAAGCATAACTGGGCAGACACGCGAGTGTGTGGGGCAGAAATCCAGGGAAGAGGCAGCTCCATTTGGAAACACCCCCACCAGGATGCAGATGTTCTAGCAGCCGGCTGGGCAGCAGGCCTGGCAGGAAGCTGCTTCAGCACTGACCCCAAAACCCATGCCTCCAACCCAACCCCTTTGTCGCCCTTTCACTCCAGTCTTTGCCCTGCCCACCTCACTCCCTCCCCCTCTTACTACTCTTTCCATCTACCTCTCTCTCTGCTCTTTGCTGCATTTCTCACCTCCTCTGTCTCTTACACCCTGTCCCTTTCCCTCCTAGAATTCATTCTCTCTCTCTCTCACCCCCACCCCCACCCCCCACCCCCAATTGCTCCCTGCATGTGTGGGCATTCTGGTGCTGAGTAGCTCATCCGGGAAGAAGAGCCGACCTGGCAGTATCTGGGTCTTGTTCTTCTGGCCAAAACCGGGGAGTGCAGACACAAGCAAAATGTGCCCAAAAGGAGAGGAGAAATCTTATCTAAGGACACACTCCATTTTCATATTTCCTCCATTTGCTAGATGATGGAAGAGAGGGAGAAAAGTCAGTGCCCTGAACAGTGGGAACTCATGAGGCACAGACAGGAAATGATTTGCTTTGCTTTTCCCCCAATCCCTGATTTCAGACAGACTCTGTTGAATCACCTTCCGTAGCCTTAATGACAATCCAGGCATATCTCCTTGCTGGCTAATCACTTCTAATTATTTAAAGGCACAAATGAGCTGAGCCTTGTTCAGAACTCCATCATATATTACAGCCAATCAGGCATCATCTCAGCCTTTCTCCCAGCACTGGCCAGGCTGTGGCCCAAAGGACAAGTGGACAAGAGGGAGAAACTTGGTCTACTCTTTGGGCCTCTCCTACTCCCCCTCTACCTTTGGTGTGTTGGGACCAAAAGGTAGATAGGAAAGATGGACGGCGATAGTCTTTTACAGGTATGGCGTTCTAGTGGTCCTTCTTTGAATTGACTGGCCATTGCTGTCTGGCAGCTTCTAAACCTTGGCTCAGCTGTTCTCTCATGGTGGCCACAGAAGAGTCTTTGGAGGCCATTCCCAGGGCCTGGCCTCCACCATGCCCTCAAGTGGAAGACTCGGCTCTTCCTCCTCCTGCTTCATCTCTCTCCACCTCTGTTGCTGAGCTCTTCCCCCCAGGCAGCTAACACTTTGGTGGATCAGACAGACAGTAGGAGGTGCTGAAGAGAGAAGGGGTGCGAGCTGGAGGTACAACCCAACTTTTACATTTCAGAACATTCTCTGGCTGGGAGATCCAAGGTTCCATGTTCTGGTCCCTCATTCGCTAGCTGGTTATCAGTCGACCTTTGAAGTTAATGGACCCAAATTCAAATTCTAGGTCATAACTTGGACACTTAGGGACTTTGACCAATTATCAACCTCTTTTGCAACCTGTTGGTTCATCTGCAAAGTGGGGATAATATCTTCTGTCCAGAGCTGCTAAATATGACCACACTTGGCATAGAACTAGCATAAAATCAATGTCCACTAAGTGATAGGCACATTATCCTGCCTCTTGAACCCCAATTACCCTGATTTGTAAAGCCAAAAGGAAGGTTGTGAGCTCCCTAGTGTCTTTTCAGCTTTCAGTTCTCTGCGGAGTATACATGCTCACCTCCCCCAGTGAGGCGTTCACTATGCCTGTGCTGGCAGGGACATGCATCTCCTCCCTGGCCCACCCAAGTGTATCGTGTTGAACAGAAAGGCTGGGGGACTCAGCTAGCAACAACCCAACTTTTTTTTGGATCAGTCAGCATCCCTCAGGACTGAGCTACACACCCAAGCTGGAGTCCTCACCAAGCCTAAGAAACGGAGAGAATGAAAAAGTCAGCATTGTCCTTGCCCATTGCTATAGAGGGAATACCCAGAACACATTTTGCTCAGAAGGATTGGGACCACATCTGTGTCTCTAGAAAATAAGTTCTTACTGCAATACTTTGGTTTCCTAAGTCACCAACCACACACCAACCACACAAGCCTAGAGATGGCTTCAAACACACAATATCATTCTTCTACAATACTTTGGGGAATTGGAGAACAGAGAAGGAACTTCTTTTGCTCAAGAGCACACAGTATCTAGAATAAAAACAATTTTTATCCTGTAATGCCCAAATCACCTCTAAATAGACTGACCAGGCATACTGTTTTAAATGGCAAAGAAAACACAGTACTGTCCCATTTAAAACAGTACAGGGGAAGCAGGGCTCAGTGGGTTAAGCACTCACTTTGCAGCGCTGGAGATGAAGGATCGAATCCTGGCCCCGGCCCATGTGGACCCATGTGCTGAACTGGGGAGTGCCCCCAGTTCAATTCTCTCTCTGTCTCTGTATCTCTCTGTATCTCTCTCTCTCTCTCTCTCTCTCTCTCTCTAAATATATATATATATATATACACATACATATATATATATATATATATATATAATAAAATAAAATAAAAATATAAAATTTAAAACAGTACTCACGGTCAACCTACTGACACCTTGAATTTAGCCCTGTGAGACTAGGCTGACCACATATACCATTTGAAGCGGGACAGTACCATTGTTTTCTGTCCCATTTAAAATGGTCCGTCTGGTCAGCCTACCTCTAAAGCACTTTTCTTCTCTCCTGGGCTATCCTGGAGTTCTGCTAGGAGCAAGGAGAAATCTAAGACCTTGGGGATGCCTTTTACTAGTTCTCATTTCAAGCTGGTCAGATTCTGGGAGCCACTGAGACTAAGGGGGAAGAGTGGAGCTTTATGTGTTTAGGATGACTCCTATTCAGAGCACTCTCTACTCTCCCCAGGTTCCCAGTGAAGACAGAAGCCAACAACCTTGGGCTACCAAGAGGAGCTCAACAATATATTGGGATTTCCTAAAAGCCCACGAAGAACTTGGCCAGGCAAAGGATGTGTGAACAGCTTTTGTGATGAGTTCAATGTAAATGAATTAGAAACAGATGGATAAAGTTTCCCTTCAAATACACATGTGCTGGACAATTACAGCTGAGAAAATGCTGAGACCTGTGTATTTCCAGGGACTGGTCAACCCCAAACAGAGGGGGAGGTTTTGCTGAGTCCCACACACAGGCTTCTTCTCCTGTGCCTAAAAATAACTGAGTTGTCCAGCTGCTGAATGAATAGTTCTCATTTGGTTTTGTTTCATTTGGTTCTCTCACAAAGCACCAGGGTGATAAATGACCTCAAACCAGATGGAATGTTCTAGAAGAATTAGGTATCTCGAAAAGTTGGGGGTGGAAATCTGCCACTATGCTCACATCATTTTCCTCACTAGGCATCTTGTCCCTTGAACAGTACCTGTCATTACTTACCCATCCGTCAATGTCAACCCCAAGATCTACTTCCCCTGGGAAATCTTTTGAGATTATTTTGGTCGTCGTCAATATAGACATCAATCATTGCAACAATATTTTGGCCACCTAGTATGTGGTCACACTATTCTGAGCATTCAGTGAAGGTCTAAGACAAGACTGTTGCCCACAGTGAGTATTTTGTCTAATTGAGAAGCTCCTACAAACTCATGAAGCAATTAAGAGATGATAACAGGTGGTACAATTAGGTCAAAATAATACAAGCATTAAGTGGCTTTGGGAATTCAAAGAACAAAGAAGGCACTGTGTATATTAAACAGGCCAGAAATAATGATAATAACCAACATCAACGAACTGCTGTTTACAGGACTTTCACAAATGTTTTTCTTTGTATTGTCACAAAAGCCTTTTAACACAAACAGGAATTGGTTTTACAGATGGGAAACAGAGACTAGGAAGATTAAACATCTTATTCTAGGTCACACCACGAGTAGCAATGAAGCAAGATCAGAGCCCAGACCCATGTCTTCTATCCCAGGCACCTGTACCTTTTATCACACCACTTCTTCAAAGATACATTAAAGTCAGATAGGTGAGGCTCCCTGATGTAACTATGGCCTTTCATGGAATCACCTTGGAACTGAAATCACCTGGACATTTCTGAATATGTCCAAAGTTGATTTGCACACTCCCATCTTCACATTTTGCTAACAAAATGTACTCACCTGGGATTTTCTCCTCTTTGCTCCCATTTTTAAAGATTCAGCATAAAATTACATGAGTACCTTGGATTTCCCTAGCCTCAGGTGTTTTCTCCTTCTTTGGATCGAGTAGGACTTACTGGCTGTATCTCTCACCTGTCAACTAATTATGTACAGGGCTGCACATCACTTCTAACACTAGCTTAGACTTTTTTTTTTAATAATCATAGGTTATTGTTTAGCACATCAATGTCTCATCTTCTGCAGTGATTAGCTACTCTCTGAGAAGAGCTTTTTGCTTGATACATGCTTCCAACTATTCTGGTCCAATGTTATGCCAAGTAAATATATGTCAATAAGAGTAAAAACCTTCACCCCATGATGATGACTCCGACCCACATCTGCAGCCCCAGCTCCCATCTTGCTGCCAGACTCTCCTCCTGCATGTGCCACATGCTTCTCAAGCAGGTCATGCTGAAAATGCTACTATCTTCCCCTAAAACTAGCTTTTCTTCTACAGGTTTCTCTTGCTTCCAGAGGCAATGTAATTCTCCCAATCAGACTCCAAAAGTAGTCATCGGTTTTGATTCTGAAACTCCTACATCCTATTGATGGTTCTTGGGAAGTTTCTAATATATTAAAGGAGCCTTATCACGTGCTGAAGGATCTGACAGAGATAAAGAGTTGATTCCTAGGAGAGCTCCTTGTCCAATAGAAGTACAAGGCACACAGCGAAACAATTAGTCAACAATGCAGACCATGTGTCATCAGTCCACACTGCAGGTGCCCTAGGGTTGATGAGCTTTGGCTGAAGTAAGGCA
>PVKE010021012.1:0-26934 GCA_004027555.1 Craseonycteris thonglongyai
CACATGGCCTTGTTGCGAGAAGGGCCCGCTGTTCAGATGAAAACCGGTTCCTCTTTAAATCCAGCGACCTTCCTCCCTGAGGAAGGAGAGGAATCAGCACATGACTGTGAACAAATTTTTGCTCAGACCTATGCAGCTGGAGAGGATTGAAAAGAGACACCCCTAGACAATCCTGAATGGACTCTTTTTACATGTGGTAGCTCCTTTGTAGAAAATGGCAATTCGGAGAGCATGCTATGCAGTTGTCATCCTTTAAGAAACTATAGAAAGTAATGCCCAGGAACGAGTGCCCAGTTAGCTGAACTAATAGCTCTTTGCAGAGCACTTGAATTAAGCAAAGGAAAGAAGGTCAATATTTATACTGATTCTAAATATGCTTTCCTTATATTGCCTGCTCATGGAACCATTTGGAAGGAGGGACAATTTCTTACCGCTTCAGGATCTCCTATTAAATATTATAAGGAAATTATTCAGGTACTCTCCTGTGTTCAACTACCTCAATAAATAAGTCACACATTGTAAAGGCCATCCAAAGGGACCTGATGACATATCTGAAGGAAACAGATTAGCAGACCAGGCAGCAAAAGCAGCAGCAAAGGCAACTTGTTACAACACCCCTTGTCTGGTGCAACCCCATTACTCAGATTAAACCCCAATATACTCAGGATGAAGTGCAATGGGCCACTACTTGGGGTTACACAGGTTGGTTACAAACTGAGGAAGGCCAGCTTCATCTCCTGGCAGCTAATCAACAGAACGTACTTAAAACTTTACATCAGGCTTTTCACTTAGGATGTGATAAGACCTTACAAATGGCTCAAAAGCTGTTCACTGGAAAAAATCTTTCAAGATCGGTCAAAGAAATGAACAACTGTGAGGTATGTGCTAAAAATAATCCCATTACCCACGCACTGCTGTTCCCAACTCAACAGAGCCGAGGTCATCAGCCAGGAGATTGGTAATTAGACTTTACCCATATGCCTAAGACTAAAGGATAAAAATATTTCCTAATACGGATAGATACTTTTACCTGGGGGGTAGAGGCCTTTCCCTGTTGAACATAAAAAGCCATGGAAATAGTAAAAACGTTAATAAAGGAAATCATTCTTCATTTTGGTCTTCCAGAATCACTTCAGAGTGTCAATGGACCATCCTTTAAGGCCTCTGTAACTGAAGGAGTAGCTAAAGCCTTAGGGATAAAATATCATCTCCATTGTGCGTGGAGACCTCAGTCTTCTGGCCTTGTTGAAAAGGTTAATGACCTTTCACAACTTACCACAAGAAGTTAATCAAAATTGGGGTGATTTACTCCCTATAGCCTTTCTGCACGTCAGGAATACTCCAACTATGAGGGGACTCGGTCCTTTTGAAACTTTATGTGGGAGACCTTTTCTAACAAATGATCTTGTGCTGGCCTGGGAGTCTATTGAATTAACACACCATGTCATGCCTTTAGCACATTTTCAGTGAGCTCTTCAACAGTGACCAGAGTCTCAACCTCGAATGCAACAAGCACCTCTGTTTGAACCTGGAGATAAGGTGTCGTTAAATCTCTCCCTTCTTTATCCCCTCTCTTAGGTCCTGTTTGGAAGGACCCTATTCTGTCCTTCTTTCCACGCCCACAGCAGTCCAAGTAGCTGGAACAGACTCCTGGATACATCATTCTCGAGTCAAAAAGTGGACTCTTGAAGAGATGTTGGCATTTCCCGAGACACGCCTACCTATTCCTGTGAACCTATAGATCTATGGTTCCTACTTAAGAAAACTTAAGATAAGTAAAAGGGGTTCAATATCCATATGCTGGTATATCTAATGATTCTCCTCTTCATGGTAAATTTTGCACTCGGCGTTATGGCTGATAACTTTACTTATTGGCCTTATATACCCAATCCCCCTTTATTAACTTCAGTAACTTGGAATGATGATCCTCCTCTGGGTGGAGGATTTACTGAAGCATTAATACTTTTATTAATCATCTTTATTTTTCTCTATGCAGTCCTCAGATATGGACAATTGACTCTTCAGCAGGCCATACAAAAAGAAACTAAGTTTATATTTCTCTTAATGCAAAAGCAATGGTCCCCTCACACTGACCCTATAAGATAAATATAAAACTTTTAGATATGAAGTTTATAGTCTTTTAATCTAATGGAATTATAGAGTTCAAACACTATAGATATTGAATAGAGTTATGATGATTATAAATGATTGTTTCTTTTTTTAGAAATGTATCTGAACACTGCCATGCCTGTAAGCAATCTGCTGTTCAGCTTTGAAATCTAGCTGATCCTGATGCTACCACGACACTACCGGTGCTCCTTGATCTGCTGGGCCCCGTTCAGATAGACCTCTGGACAGATCCCAACTGCCGGTCCCCTGACTACGCCCGCCTCAGCAGAAAGCAGCCAGAGCGGTCTCCATCCCATTCCCCTAACGGCAGTTACAGTCACCTGTTCAGAGGGGGACTGAGATGGGTAGTTAGGGGAACCTAGGCGGTTGAGGAGGGAATTGCAGCAATCTTGGTGGTCATGACACCCACACCCTGGAATGTAGCGCAGAGATAGGATGGTCAGGAAACAAAGCTGTGGGAGAGCATGGCACCAGGACACGTTGTCCACGGCCCTTCCAGTAAGACAGGATTAGGATCCAAGAGAAGACGTCACCTGGCTCAGTCTGAAACTATTCTATGTAACTAACTGGATGTGACACCTAACAAGTGAGAAATTAACCACAGGCACAGAACAATAGCTTCAAGGCATGTAGAAGATATATGAGAAAAGCTCCTAAGTGTGGAACTGGGCATTCCACTTTCGGGAGCTGCCTCTCGTTAGAAAGCTTTCCTTCTTTCCAATAAACTTTGCTGCTTCACCTTTCCTATGGAGTCTGTGTTCTCATTCTTCGAGTTTGTGAGAACACGGATGTCGGATGCCACCATTCACAGTTGTTCCTGCATCAACAACACCTGGAAACTTTTTTTAAAAGGCCGAATCCCACATGTGCTGCATTAGAGACACCGCAGAGGCCACATCTGCAGGTCACCGGGATGCGTGCTGAAGGTGGAGGCCGCTGTTGAAAAGACCATCCCCTTTCCCAGCTTCTCTTGGAAAAATAATATCAACAACACCTGCTCCTAACTATGATTAATGCAAAGTCCATTCGTGGCATCCATTGTAAAATGTAAAGGGACACCTCTCCACTCTTTTTGACTTGGAGATAATTTCATAGTCTCCCAGTTGAAAGGAGTGTTCATTAGATTCATGCTTGTCACAGCTATTCATCTAACAGTCTATTTTCCCCACATGAGAGAGAGAGACCACATCTAGACCAGTGATTTCTCCAGTTCACTATTTTACTCATAACTGTCTTAAGTTAATTCTACTTTTTCTAACTTTTTATTTTTTCCTAGTGCGCTATCAGTTCTAGTATAAACATCATCAATTCGTAGAACTTGGAGACTTTGTACAGCAACACCCTTATCTTGCAGATGAGGAAACTAAGATGTGCCGCACAATGACTGCTTTCACATTACTCTATGGTCGAGGCATGCTGTAAAAATAGAGAATAACATATATAAATAGATGAGGGCTGTCCGGAAAGTATCCAGCCATGTCCTATGAAAAATAAAGGCATTTGCGGCTGGATTTTTTTCCGATGGACCTCGTATATTTTTTTAGGTTCATTAATGCTTCATAGTCCAAAGTCATTAGAGCCAGTGTCCTTTATTGATTTTGAGGTGGAAACTTTGCTCTCATTCAAAGGGTAATAAAACCCCTTGTTACCTGTGGAGCCAGATGCTTGCCCTCTTCCTCTTTCCACTGAGAATTTTTTTAAAAGATTTATTTTGGGGGAAGCCGGGATGGCTCAGTGGGTTAAGCGCTCACTTTGCAGTGCTGGGGACCGAGGATTTGAATCCCGGCCCCGGCCCATGCGGACCCATATGCTGAACTGGGAGCTCCCCCAGTTCAGTTCTCTCTCTGTCTCTGTATCTCTCTCTCTCTCTCTCTCTCTCTGTCAAAAATAAATAAATTAAAAAAAATATATTAAAAAAATAAAAAGATTTATTTTGTTGTTTTTGATGGAGAGAGATAGAGACAGAGAGACAAAGAGAAGGGGGAGGGCCCAGAGCCCTCTCCATAGTTATACGGCATCAGTTTTTGACATGGTTTCCCTCCACACAGGTGGGGGGGCTGCATAGGGTGGGAGCTGGGCTGGGGACCTCCCACATGGGATGCACGCCCCCCTTCAAGCCAGGGGCTGAACCAGGGGGCAAGAACTGAACTGGGGGCCTCCTGCATGGGAAACACTCCCCAGTTCAGCATATGGGTCCACACAGGCCGGGGCTGGGATTTGATCCTCAGTCCCCAGGGCCGCAAAGTGAGCACTTAACCCGCTGAGCCATCCTGGCTTCCCCAAGAATTTGTTTAGGAAGACAAAGTCAGCCTCTCCCTCTCTTACACTCTTTCCCTCCCCCTCCCCCTCTCCCCATCTCTCCCCTCTGTAGGGTGAGAGCTGAATGGACAACAAATAACCTATTATAAACTCCAAGATTTATAATGTAGGGTTCCTTGTCTGTGATAAGGGGGTTAGTGTACGTAGGATACACCTGGTTCTTTCTGCCTTGCCTTGAAGGGGAAAAGGGAGTGGGAGGAACCAACGTGGTTATTGCTGTGTGTGGTCATAGCCTGTCCCTTGTGTTTGCTTTCAGGTTAGTATAAATAATCACATTGATTAAAAATATTTCAGAAGGCCTACAAACGTGAAATGACCCACCTGAAACTTAGGGAACACTCTGGTTCTTCTGCCTGTCCTGTTCACAGATTATTTTGTTGCCATTTTGTTTGGGCTTTACCTGTAGCCCATTTTGTCTTTTTGACAAAGTTGGTAAATAAGGAAGGAAACATTCACACTATTTGAATCATGCAGTTAACAAACCTGGTTAGTTTAGAAAAATAAAATTATTTTTTAAATGATGAATTGGTTTCAAATTATCCTGTTGAATAAGGTTCAGGGACCTAGGTTTCTTCTCTCTCTGCGACTCTGACTCATAAGCCTCCATTTTTTTATATGTAAAATGGGGATAATAGGTAAGGACGGAGAAGGAATAGAACCTACCCTTGTGTTCATAGTTCATGGTTACTTCTCTGTAATAGTCTTTTTCTCAGTACATTACATGAGCAATAGCAGCTGAGCCCTCCATTTGGGTTTGTAGGGGAAGAAAAAGTTTTCCTTGACCTTCTTATGGTCCCCGGCTGGGTCTGAAAATTAAATTGACAAACAGGAGAGAAAGCACTCATATTTATTCGAGATTTACTTGATGCAGGAACCTTCAAAAGGACATGAAGACCTGAGGAAACAGTTGAAACAGTATTTTTGTGCGAGGTTTGATGAGGACCGGGCAGTCAGGGGGAAATGTGAGGGGCACAGAGGATGGGGGAAGTATAGCAAGCTGGAGGGATGGCACGGAAACTGAGCAGGCCTGTTCCTTGGATTCCTCTCAATGCTCCTTTGTCTTAGAGATAAGGGCATGGTTCCTTACTTCCAGGTATTGGGGAGGGCACCTTTCTTATGAGAATTTTTGACCTTCAGGTGGGGCTCAGTGATCTTCCTATTTCTGTATCCCAAACTCCTTCAGCTTAAAGTATTTGGTATACCAAGGCACCGTATTTTGGGCTAGCATGTTCTGAATTCTACCTGATTCTAATATTTAAGAGTAGTGGAGAGAGATGTTTAGAAGAAGTATGGTTCAAGAGTTCAAATATAAATGAGGTATTCAAGTAAGGAATATACAACTGGTTCTTGGCATCTCAGTGAGGGTTTGGAAGGTGTTCCCAAAGAGAAGTAGAAGCAAGAGTGGAAATAAAGCCATTGTTGATTGATAAAATTTCCTTTTGACTAAAATTGAGATTTGACTGTTGGCCTTGTAGGCTCCTTTTTAATTATCTGAATGATTAGGCTGAATCTCATTAATTTGTCATTTAAGGAGGCACATCCATGTTTTCTGCATTCTAGAAATTGGAGTAAAATGAACTCCTCACATGATTGATTTTTCTCATGGTTTAAGGTATTAGTGTAGAAACTTTCTATCCAATTCTGTCTTGATACTTCTTTAGTTGATTTACCAAAAGCATCAGATAAAATGTAGAATCATTAATAATGACATACATTTATCTTAAATTATTTAAATTTATAACATATGGTATATTATATTCACTCATTTTAATGAAAGGACAGGACTGTTTGTTGCTTTTGATTTTACTTTTCCTGAAAAAAACTCCCCAAAAACCACGTTCATATTTTGAGTTTCACTGCACTCTCTTTATGGTATATAATGTGAACTTAGAAACAGTTGCGATAAATCAAAGGGTAGATCCTTTATAATTAGTAGTCTCTTACAATGGCTTTACTGCTCCCAATTTCACAGCCTTTTTTTTTTTCTTTTTTATAGCTCATCTTTTTTGAGGAATTTTCCAAAGCATTCATAGTAGTTACCACAAATCAAAAGGTTTCTATTTTAGGCTGAATTTCACTAGCTTATATATTTTTTAATTACATAATTAAAACTTTCATGAATAGGTCTGAAAACAGATAACTGACTCGTAGTAAATACAAAATTCAAGTGGAAAGCATAACATATGCACTGGTATATTAGGTAAGAGGAAAAGGTGATAATGATTAACTATTTTATTCACTTACATTGCCTTGGGATTTATTGGAAAGTCATGAATTATTTCATATAAATTCTCCCATAATATTTTTTAACACCAAATTCTAAATATCTCATGGTTGATATTTTACGTTGTCAGCCTTACAAGGAAGCATATGGGTTACAGACCTCTAGGTCAACCTCATGAGCACTTTTAAAGCATAATATTGTTGAACTTCAGCATTGAAAAAGTTTTCTCTGTATATTGGTCTTAAAATATGTATGATTTTTGTTACGTCCTAAGGCAATTTAAGGAATAATCAGATTAATCAATGCCATTTGCTGACAAATCAAATGCTTTATGCCAATAAATTCATATATTGAAACATTTTTTCTGACAGTGATTTGAATCTTTGTTAAACTGGGTTACTCTTAGGTTTATTAAAAAGTTTCTTCAGTTTTAAATCATATAACTAGAGTTGATATTCATTTCATAAAAATATTGGGATGATTAATCAGTAATCTCTATGTGCACTACAGATAAAAATGGAGACCTCAGTGATAAAATTTATAAATTATAATTGTTTTAACCTTTCACCTTTTGGAGACAAATGGGAAATACCAGATGGGTTAAGTTTGATGGCTGATTAATAGAAATGGTAAATAAGTTTCCAAAATGGATTCACGAACTCATTCTAAGTTGCTTAATTAAAAAAAGTATACATTTATTCATTTATAAGAAAAAAAATATGTGAAATGATAATATAGTGTGATTTGCAACCAGAGGAGTGAGATAACAAGGAGAAACTTTTCGTGTGAGATTTTAACTATTTAGTTGTATAACCTAGAAGTCTAATGGAAGAAGGTATTTCAGCTAAGTTTGGCATCATCTAGAAAACAAAAGCAGAAGGTCAAAACTGGGGTCCATTGATGCCATTATAATACAGTAGATTCTCAGTTAACCAGCACCCATGGGCGTTGGTAGATGTTGGATAGATGTAAATAGACTCTCCATTAACTGGAACTCAAGCAACTGACAAAGTTTCAAGTAACTGGCAAATTGCTTGAGGCTTTTTTGCCTATTGTTTGAATTCTGCTTAATGGTGCATCTACTGAATAAGGAAGGCAAATAGGTCATTGAAACAAACTCGATAAAAATAAATCCCTGAAGAAAAGCCTACTGTGAATTGAACACAAGGGATAGCATTTGAAAGGCGGCCCTAATAATTATTCATAGAGCAAAATTGTTGGAGAAATGGGAGTTTTTAAATCTGTTACAGGATTACTGAATATCTAAGTCCTACCTACACAGTTTACACCTTTTAAAACAGATTTGTGGGAAGGTTTTGAATTTACCCTCAGGTAGTGTAGATTCCCCAATGTATATACTGTCGCCACTTAAAATACGTTCAAGTCAGTTGTTCCAGAGTTCTGCTAAGGTGAGGTTGAGTGCTTAGGTAAAGTCACATATTCGTGATATTTGCAGGTATAGTGTCTTAAGTGCATTCGTCTCCTCATTTTCAAGATTTTTGGATGCAAAGACCTGATTATTTCTCACCATGACAAGCTCCCTGCTTTGTGCAAGGTAGTTGGTTTATAAATAATTACTGCGCTTTTTTAAGTCCAGGAAACTGAATTTTTTGGATTAAAAAGTTTTTTTTATCATGGTAACCACACTCTATTTTGCTTTTGTTATAAGTAAGCAAATAGGAAAGGAAAATTAGGAAAGATAATTCAATTTTGAGGCATTGAAAGAACTTTCAGTTATCAGTTCAGAGATTCTCTACCATGAAATACTTTTAACAGTTTTTTTTTTCCTTCCAATTTTAAACTTTGAATTTTGTGAATGTGAGAGACCTGGGCTTTGAGGAGTTGTTTTTCTTAGTTCTTTGTTTTGGGCTGTTCTGTTCATCTCCAGAAAATGACAGTGAAGCCCCAGTTGTGGACAAAGCTGTTGGAAGGTTGCAGGAGGCCTGTTATCTGTGGAGGCGGCACACTGGGAGAAGGGGAGGCAGGAAGGCACTGGGAGCTAAGAGGTGACTGAAGGTGGTCTGTAGTCGCAGACATGTGCGTGGTGGAAACAGCGTTTGCACAGGCAGCGGTGCCTGAACAACGTGTAGTTCATTGTGATTTACAGATGTGATGCGAGTGGTAGGGGAAGAGCTGAAAGGGATTGGGGGATTGGGGGATTGGTGATGCAGGGAGGACAGTGAAGGAAGGATAGGATTTCAGATACTTCTGCCCTAGGCTGTGTCCTGAGAACTGCAGCATTACTTTCATTATTGAATGACTCTGGAATACAGTGCGATTGGGAGGCATAATGCGTGGCCCTTCCTTGCTACTGCAGACTTCCCTATGTAGGAGTAAAGATGATTACACAATTTAAACTACTTACATTGTTTGTAGCCATTCTTTTCTTTACAACTCTTCCCCTCTGCTGGCCCCCCCATCACTCAAGTTGTCCATCTATCTCTGTGACAAGAAGGATTAAAAAACACTCTTCTACTTCATATCTGAATCGGAACGAGAATGCACCAATAGCTGACTTCAGCTCAAAAGTTGAGTTTCTTCCATGGCCACAGTCTGACTCACAAAGAGCTACCTTTTAGGAGAGGAAAGCTTTCCCCTCATTTCCAATTAAATAACTGGAGGAAAGAGGCTTTAGTGAGTATAAATCATTCATTTAACTCCTTTTGGGAACACCTAGATATGCCATGGCCAGTGACTGTAAGAATTTGCAAGCTTTCTTTTTATTTGACTTGTTATTTTGGATATTCCTTTTATTTCTTCCTAATAACTGGTAAAACGAGAGGGCGTGCACTGAAAGAGCAGCTAACTGCGAAAACGCTACATAGGGTCTTGTTCTGTGAGTGTCTTGTCCTTTAACTTCTTTCTCTGCTTGGAAAATGCTCAGACCCAGTGCCCTGGAAAAGTGCGCTGTTGCCATCCCAGGGATAGTCTTTTATCAAAAGATAGAAAGAGATGGCAAAAGGTACTAGGCTGGGACACTTTGTAAGGAACCGATCACAGTTCAAGATATCCTCGGTAAAGTTATTAATGACTTCAATTTATTTTATTTCTCTAAAGAAACTTTTTGCCACATGTGAAATGGGAGTCATAGATCTGGTTGCAAAGATTACTCATGCTTTCCTTGACCGTATGAAGAGTACAAGAGCTGTAAAAATAACGTTAATCTGTTGGAGAGGTTAAAATGCCTCTGCTGTACGGTATGGACATCCGAAGCGGCATCAAGCAAAATAATACATGGACACAGTTTTTAAGGAATATTTTGAAATCCAAGCTCCCAAGAAATACACACAATCGTGATTCTTGCCATTTCATCTTCTTCGTTGGTTTTCCTCCGAGGCTTTATAGAATGCTTTTGCTCTTTCCTGCTTTCTTCCCTGTCAGGGAATTTTATTTAGGAAAGCCTGCTCTTTATCATGCTTATGAGGCTTTTGCATTTAGAAGGCTGTTGCTGTGCTCGATGAGGTGGGTTAGATGGTGCCCTGGTGTAATTTAATTATAGACTTGAAGGTTGTGCAGTGTTTGCCATCTGTCTTCACCAACAGACTGTGGACCTGATGTGTTTTTGCACCCAACACAGTGCCTGTCGGGAAGGCTGTCGTTCTGAATCCTTTGGTCCATGGGTGACAATGTTACTTGCCAGTGTTCAATTTAAAACTCTTTCAATTGAGTAATCTATGTGTGACAATATGAATTTTACCCTTACCGCTACAAGTTTGTTGGCCAAATGATAAGTATTTACTCATGGTGTTGTTGACGATAACGTTGTCAGAATGAAGAATAAAGAAGCACAGACCTCCGTTCAAGAGAAGGATGGGTAATAAGCCTCTGTTTCCGATTGAATTACATATTGTACAAACAGAGAACACATATTTCTATGAATAGGAAAACAATTTCTCTTGTTTAGACAAGTTGAAATAAGATTACCCTCGTGGTGGAGACATAGTCATTGCTTTTGGTAGGATGCATAACCCTTGTTTCACAGCCTTAAGGTAAGGCTGTATAAAATATATATGTGTATATATTTTTTGGGGGGGGGGTGCTAGGCATTCTTTTTATTTTATTTGTGTTTTGAAGTGCTCAAATTGGTGTGTTTGAGTAGCCTACCAAACCTTCCACTGTGCTTACATTATTCTGTGACATATTTCTTTCTTTTTCTTCAACTCCCCAGCCCTCCTCCCCACCTTCCCATCTCAGCACTAGAAGAATGCTTTACCACCAATCCGTGGTGGTTCTTAATAAGCTGTTGGGCTAACTTGGCATTTCGTATGTTTATTTTTATATGAAAAATGGGTCACATGTTGTTGTTACTTCTCTGCTTATGTAATGGCTGTGCTTAAAGTAAGAATTTTTTGTTTATAGATCTCAAACTTTGTGAGTCTATTAGATAAATTTGGAGCAGGGAATGGATATTGAACTTTGATTTGTGCATTCCTCATACCCCATCGATTTTAAAATAAATCAAAATTTCATTTCCTCATTTGATAAGCAAGCTAAAAATCTGATTTACAAAGATAAGCAAACAAAACAAAAACAATTTAAGGCTGACATTTTTTTCTGTTGTGCCAGTGAGTGCTTTATATCCTAATATTGTAGCATTCTAACCAGTTCCTATGTGCCATATTAGAGCAACTAGCCTACAGGAGATTGCTGGGAGTCCCATGCTGTTCTGGTGTAAAACAATGCCAGGCCCAAGAGGCAAAGGTTCATGCCTCGCATTTTCAGTCCTGTGGCCAACAGATAGGGGGGGGTGATGGTTTATGCTCAAGAAAGATGTGGTAAAAAAACCAGAATATAACCTGTAAGTTGTGATTCTATAGGGAAATGCATTCTAGTTTCCAGTCTTGACAATTCTTTTTATTTATATCTGTACACATATATGAAGTTTCTTTAGGGATAAGGAAATAGTAATTAATTTTTTGAACAGTTGTTATAGGCAAGACAGTGTCAAAAGGCCAGGTCTAATTTCCTAAATCTTTCATTTTTTTGAGATCAATTTTATCCCATTTATAAAATGAGGAAAATGAAGGAGGAAAGGATATTTGAGTCCTTTAGAAAGGTTTTCTCCACTGGAGATGGCATAAACCTGGCTCTGTTATAAGTTAGGGGACAGAGAGGATACATTTTTATGCTTTCTCATTCTGTGAGGCCACTGTTCAGTCAATCGACACCTGACTATACCAGGTTGACTGAGAAAAATGACTAACAACATTTTTCAAATAAGGAATATGAAATGAAAATTTTAGCATTTAAGCGAAGGTATGATAATATATGTGTTTTTTCTCTTAATAGAAATGATTTAGGTTTATCACTTTAAAACACCAATGAAAATAAAAATGTCAGATAGGACAGACCGGAGGCCAACCCAGCCATGATATTATCTATTCATGCAATTTCAAGGCAACTAGCACTGTGGTGTCTGTTTTCCCAGATAGCGATATTACTATTTAATTCTCTATTAGAACTTTAAGAGTAAACATTAATAGTTTATGCCATTTGATTAAAATGGAAATCACCCCAAATCTTCAGGGATTGTCACCCATTTCTTGTTTACAGATGCATGAAACTCAAACATTTTACTTTTAATATAAGAACAGTGGTTTTTCATAGGAAACACATTAGTGAGACATAGAGTGTATTTGTACAGCTGTCAGGGAGGCAGCAGTTGAAAATAGGCAACAAGAAAAAAAAAATTCCTTCTGATCAATTATTGGTGCCATGCAGAAGTGAGGATAAAGAGGAACAAGGAAGGATGAGAAAGAGAGTATTCCTGGTGGTTTTAAAATGCAAACCACTATTTTCCTGACCACAAGAAAAGTATATTTTTATATAACTGATGCATTACAGAGGCAAGAATGAAAAAAGTAAGCAGGCAGAAAAAAGGCATTGATTATTGGCTCTTTTTGTGATTAACTTTTTAAAAAAGATTTATTTTCTTGTTTTTGACAGAGAGACACAGAGAGAAGTGGGTGGGCACAGAGCAGTCTCCATAGCTGCACATCATCAGTTTTCAACATAGTTTCATTACACATAGGTGGGCAGGGGGCCTCCCATGTGGGAAGCTCACCCTGGTGAGAACCAAACTGGGGGCCTCCCACATGGGCCAAACCCCAGTTCAGCATATGGGTCCGCTGTGGCCGGGACTTGATTCTCAGACCCCAGGAATGTGAAGTGAGCATTTGACCCGCTGAGCCATCCGGCTTCCCAATAGATGAACTTTTTTGAGTGGCACAACATCACTCAGTCTATGTTGGGTCCACAACCTTGTGTCTCCGTGGGCAGGTCTTTGCTGGAAACATGAGGTTCTGCAGCCCCTCAGAGTGCTTCTCGCTGGTTTGTGTTTACATGGGATTCTGTTTCCAGCTGCCATGGGACAGATCCATGGGACAGATCCTGTCTTCAGAGCCATCAGTGAAGTGACTTTTACAGCTTAGTGATAGAAACCTAGGATCCAACAACAAGCAATGCAAACGTAAATGTAAGGCAATCAAAGAATATCCTCCAAATTAGGGAGATTCAATCTTTAGTGGCTGGTATAAACGTACTTCGGTGCTGAGCTTTTATAGGAAGGAAGAAAGAACGCCTCTCAGAGAAAGCCTTGCTTTGATTGGGATTTGTTCATAGTATCCTTTGATGAAGTGTGTTGGTGACTCCCATTGCAGACACCAGCTCTTATATTAAGAAAAGAGCAAAAGGGAAGGAAGGTAGAGAGGTGGTGTGGAGGAAGAGAAGCATGCAGGTCAATCACCTGGCCCCTCATCTACTATGCTTGTCAGTCTTTCTCAATTGGCTTCCCATTTTGTGACTTATTCCCTTTCACCCTTCCTTTTGGTTTCTTCTACTTCCTGTTGTCTAATTGCCAGTGGGTACCGCAGTAAGCTTACGAAGTGGTGTTTTAATTCTATAGGCTCCACAGGACACGGTCTCAGGAAGTTAATTGTCTTGCTTGAGGTCATCGAGTGTGTAAATAGCAGAGATTAAAACAGATTTGCAACATTAAACCTTGTATTTAAAAATCTCGTTTTGGTGTCGTCTTCTGTCTTATCAATGTACATTAAAGCCTTCTGTGTTTTCTCTTAAACCTGCATTTTCATCCGTCCCTCTCAGTGGTGTTTTGCGAAGACCCCACTATAGCCCTGTTCATTAGATAACAATTCTGACAGCTACCACTTACGGGGTGGGGTGCCCACTATGCCCTGTGTGCTGCATGTGCATTTAATCTTCACCACCATCAGAGATGAGTCAGGGCCAGGCTGAGACCTGGGGCCATTTCAAGCAGGCTAATTGGTTCTCCTTAAAACAATAGTCTTCAAACACTTGTTCAGCACTGAATTACCAAACCCCGAATAAGAAAGAGGCCCAGAAATGATACCTCCTAAGGTGACCATAGTAGCACTTTGAAAATCAAAGCTCTATAATTTCTTCTTTCAAAACAGCTGAGGGGATATCAGTTTTATGTTGAATGGCCTTGGTCAAGGTGGGGTAAGAAGTGAGTGCTCACTACACCCCTCCCCATTCATTCCAAATGGCTAAAATGTTCCTTCTAACCACACACGATCATTGTTCTTCAAGAAGTTCCTAGAAATGAAACTGTCTTTACCTCATTATATTGAGGCGATGTCTCTGACCCCTTACTGATGGGTGCTGTGGGTACCTGACCTGGATGACCTGACTTTAAACTTTCACTGTTAATTGCATTATTATTTTCATTTAATGGTGGCGTACCAGCAATTAAACCCAGGCGGGAGTTCAAACTCCTTGGTTGTCCCTCACATACTTCTCTTTGCTTTCCCAGTTCCTGTCCCATATTTTAAGTGTTTCATCTTCACCTATCTACTTTTATGACAGAAGTTATTTGAGGGATTATATGTTGATCATTTGCTCTCTTTCTACTCTTTTCACTGCTTTTCTCCAATGTCTCCACTGCCTCGGTTGTCTTTCTCTGCAGCGGTCTCTCAGATCTTCATTTATAAAATAATTTGTAAATTTTCTTCAAAAATGCAGTTCCACATTTTCAGCTGCTGGTGCACATTTCCACTGAAACACCTTTCCATAGCAGCATTGGTATTTTTTTCACATTGGCCCTTGCCCTCAGCCAGCTTAAGCCATTGTACCTCTCCCAGGACAAACCACGTTTTAGCTATTGTTGCTTTCCTTTGTCTTGTTCTCTATCGAGGTTGCATTAGTTCCATTATGTCTGCTTCCATGAAGCTGCTCCCTCACCTCGGAATGCCAAGAGTCTTAGGATAGGTTCTAACGGACCTCTCTGCCTCCATTTGCTTCTTCCACTAGCATGTTCTTCTACGTTCCTGTAGGATTCGCCTTCTGAGGATCTAATTTCTTTCTATCACCTCTCTGTTTACAAAACCCCATTATCTTCCTCTTGTGATAGATTAAGAGCCATCTTCCTTGGTACCGCTAGGAAGGCCCGAAGTGACTTCACCATTTTTTTTCATTTTCCGTTGAGAACACTTTGATCCACTTGACTCATGGACCCCCAACAGATTGGCTCTTAGCGACTCCCCTTGCCTCGATGCCTTCTTTTCCTCTCTTCATCTCCCTAATCTTAGTCATGTTCAATGCAGAAGTCCAGTATTCTTCCTTGGATCCTTCTCAGACATCCTCACCAGGAGAGGGTCTCACTGTTTTTCAGACAACCGCAGCTGCAGTCAGATCTTTATGCAGCCCGTGAGTTTAGCCACTGCTCAGTCATTTCCAGCTGCCTGTAGGTCAATACCCATCACCGGGCTGGCAGAATTGATCAGGGATGCATCTCCATCTGTCATGAAGACAGGCAAAATGACTCGATCCTTCATGACCAGTCATGAGCCAGTCAATTTAACAGTGAAGACAGACCCTGTAGCAGTGTTGTCCTCATGCAGCATTGCCATCTGGCTACAACCTATAAGGGGGGGAAAGTGATAACCCCTGTTCTGCCTCATACCCTGTGTTTTCAACTGTGTCACATACAGTTTTGGGTATGAGGATAAGTCACTATTTTTTTTTTTTTGCATAAAGAGATAAGTTTATAGTTTTAAAAAGGCATTTATTTTTGGTTGCTGAAGCAAGTGCATTTTAAAGTTCCAGGATGTTTACATTTTATTAGTAACAAATCGATAGCACACAGGTTTCTTTCTGTTTCTTGTGAAGTCAGCAGCCTGACTTTCACTCTTTATCTTTTTCTATTATCAAAGGAGTTTTTTGATACATGTATAAGCAAATATTTTCTCATGGTGCAGCAGAAATGGAATGTTCAAATGTTTTAACCAATCAGATTTTCCAGTTAATTTGGATTTGTTCAAACCCGAAGTACTGAATGTCTTTGATTACTCAGGAGTATTTCTAGATATGAGGCATCCTAAGATTGTATTTCTGCATATTCATCTGCATATCTTAAAGTTTTTATAAGTATAAACCTTTTTTTTTTTTAGTTCCACAGAACTGTTACTTTCAATTTAAACCAGCAAACTTGCTTGTCAACAGTTTGCCTTATAAATCTTCTAAGTAAAAATACAGTAATCAGATGATATTTGTTGGCTACCTGTCCATCCCAGGTAGAGTTGCTGTATTTAGTGAATAAAAGTGCAAGGGACCAGTTACATTTGAATTTCAGATGATAATAAGTAACTTTTTAGTATATGCAGGTATCACACAATATTTGAGGCATACTAATACTAAAACATTGTTTATCTAAAATTCAAATAAAAGTATTATTTTTTTTTTGGTAATGCTAACTAGTATGGATTATACAATTTTTTTTACAAGTTTATAAGGTAGTTGTACTTAACCCCATTTCACAGATAAGATAGAAGCTTAGTGAGTTTAGAAAGCTTACCCGAAGATCACAGGCTGAAATTAAAAGTAAGTAAAAAAAATATTTCTGCCCAGTTGTCATTAATTTCAGAGCAGAAGCTCTTAATCTTATTTGTTCATGTTAAATTTCTAGAATTGGAATTTTGGGGTGATACGTTACAGTTCTTTTAAAGGCTCTTAATTATTATTACCTTGCCATCTAGAATGTGAACAGATTTATAGCTGCACCACTGTGTATTTTACTGCCCTAATTTTCAAAAATCTTTGCGTTTAATTAATAAAAATATAGAATAATGTATGTATTGTGCAATTATTTAAACTCTAGTGAATTTGGACTCTTTTACATGAATATTTGTATTCTTTTGTGATGTTCTTTAAGGTTGAAAATAAAAACAATGGGGTGTTACATTTCTGTACCTTGATTCTCAAACCTCAGTGTGTGCCAGTCACTAGGTGGGCTTGTTAAGACATGTATTTCTGGTCGCTCCCTACAGAACTTCTTTTTTTTTTTTTAATATATTTTTATTTATTTATTTTTGACGAGAGAGAGAGAAAGAGAGAGAGAGAGAGAGAGAGAGAGACAGAGAGAGAGAGACAGAGAGAGAACTGAACTGGGGGAGCTCCCATTTCAGCATATGGTTCCACACAGGCCGGGGCCGGGATTCGATCCCTGGTCCCCGGCGCTGCAAAGTGAGCGCTTAACCCACTGAGCCATCCCGGCTTCCCCAGAACTTCTAATTCCGAAGTTTTGGGTGAAGCCTGAGTTCCATTTCTAACAAGTTCTCAGGCGATGCTGTGTTCTGGGGACCATACTTGGAGCATCACTGGTCTGTAGGAAGTCGCAAGGCTCATAGTATAAGAAAGCATTGCTACGTTTGCCCTGCATTGTTTAATGCACTGCCATTCACCTCGGGGTTATAACTCAGTGTTAGATAGGAGAATCGCTTTGATAAAAGTATACGTATCAAGTTTAATAGATGACAAGCTGTTTGATCAGTTTTAGTTAATGCAATAAAAATATTTTTTGACTAACTTGCAATGATAACTAATAAAGAATTTTAGGCTACAAATGAGAGTTTAATGCTTCTCTTTCTGCTGCATAAAAAACAAAGTTTTAGTCTATTAAAAGTAGAACACGCCTTTCCCTGAGTGATGCAGAGCTGCTATCACCAAAAAACCAACTAAAAAAAGAAGTTGGCATGTACTTCGTTGAGCCCAGCATGCAGCTAAGGACTGATAAGTGATGAGTTAGTGAGTGGTGTGGAATCCTTGACCTTCACGGAGCCCCAGACTAGAACAGATGTACTTGGGAAGCTCTGTAGGCAGGGCCCAGGCCTGTTTTGATCTTTGTTGTTGCCTGGGCTTGTAGCTCTGTGGTCCTGTAATGGTGTTAGTGACCGAAGCATCTACACTGAGTGAATATAGGAAGGAGTTCCAAGTTTCTTACAGCTTTCACTCAGGATTGCTCCAGATTTTATTTATTTCAGAAGGGATCTTGGGAAGGGAAAAAGTGGTAAAGTAGCAAGTTGCCAAGAATAAGCTAGGTAACCAACTTTGGGAACACAGTTCTGGTGTGATTTCCTTTAACAGGGTGTGGGGAAGACAGGATATATTTGTAGAATAAGATAAAGTGAAGGATACCATAGTGCCCGACTTGAGACTGGCAGCCTAAGAAGAAACTTTTTTTTTTTTAGGCAGAAGTGTGTGAGCTTGAGAGAGAAGAGGTAGAGATATGCCAGGAGAATGTTACTGTTTTCTTCTGCATTGTTTCTTTACCAGTTAGCTTCACTTCTTTCTTTTTCATATTTTTTTCTTTAGAGATTTATTTTTATTGTTTTTTGACAGAGAGAGAGGGAGAAACAGAGAGAGACAGAGAGAGACAGAGACAGACAGAGAGAGACAGAGAGAAGGGGGAGGGCCCAGAGCAGTCTTCATAGTTGACAGCATTAGTTTTCCATATAGTTTCACTCCACAGGTGGGCGTGGGGCTGCGCAGGGCAGGAACTGGGCTGAGAACCTCCCATATGGGCCCCGGCAAGAACTGAACTGGGGGCACATCCCAGCTTCTGCATAATTTATTTTTTAATTGTTAAATTTATTGGGGTGGTATTGGTTGGTAAAAATTACATAGGTTTCAGGTGTACAACTGTACAGTATTTCGCCTACATGTCACACTATGTGTTCACGACCCAGAGTCAGCTTTCGGAGAGGAGGGAGGGGGGAGCTTCACTTCTTCTCACAGCCCTATTTGATTGTATCTCAAATCCTTCTGCATTCCTTGCAGTTCCTGGGACAAAGAATGGTTTTTCTTGAAATTAAGACTTGCCATGTACTGTTCCTGACCTCTGACAACCGTCTACCTCCACATTTATCTACCCTTCTCAGTCCTTCATTTCTTAACTTGGAATTTTCTTTATCTGCTCTTTTTTATCTGTCCCACCTTGTAGGCCTGTGTTAAATGGAGCACTCTTCCTTGGTCCCCCTTGTAACCTGTGCTAACTTTCATTATAACAATTATTGTATGATATTATTGTGTTATAAATCCTTGTTTCCTAGTTTATTGCTGCCATTTGCCCTGGAAGTTTCTTGAAATCAAAGACAGAATTTTAGTCATCATTATTCATTGGATTCTAGACACTCACTAGGCATTATAGATATTCACTCTATCACAGTTGAATGAATACAGAAATGAACGAAGGCCGCAGAGCTACAAGGCTGTGCATGTTGCAGGGAGGGATTTGAGAAGAGAAAATAGCCATGGGCAGACTGGGACAGTGGATAGGACCAGCATATAGTCTTTAATATTAATTGGTATATCTTTCAAAAAGTCGACTGTTTGACTTTCATTTCAAGGTAAACATTCTTAGCGGCCAAAAATATATATAACCTATTCTGTCTCATTTAAGGTGAAAGGGACTTTATGCAGGACATTAAGAGGCATCCACATCTTTTAAGAGGACAAGGAGTTAAGCTCTGGCTGGGCAGCCAGGAACTATTACATCCATATTATACCTTAGGCTAGTCCAGAGCCAATCCAAACCATTGTCCCCAGACACAGAGGACTTCCACCAGGACTTCTGAAGATTCTGCTTAGACCTCTGTTGTTGCCTCTGAGAATGGACCATCCTCCTGCCCGTTCCTGCCTTCATGTAATTTTGCCCTCTTTACATCACTCTCTTCCTAAAAGAAGACTCCAAAGCATGGGTCTGACTAGCCCATCTACCAAACTGGCACAGATATGTCCCAACTACAAGAGAGGCTGGCCAAAAGGCTTCCACCTGGAGAAGGAGGACTCATTGGGTAGAAAGTAACAGAACATACAAGGGACGTTCCGAAGGTTCGAGTAACCCAGTTGATGTTCATGACCCCTGACCTTAAGAACATGCATAGGAGCTGGAACTTGAATTAAGTTGCTTTTGAGACGCCTTTTCATCTAGGATTTTGTTACATCCATTAGTTTCTATCACTGGCTTTCATATATCCTAAAATGCTTTTGAGTTTTGGGTAGGGAGTTTTGTTGCACGGATTATGACATCTTTTTATGGGTCCCAAACTCTCAGTGTTAATGTTTCTTTCTGTTGTTCTTTGGACACCATACTGCCAGTAAATATTTAGCTCTCATTCCATGATCTCTTGGAATGCCCTGACAACCCAAAGTTTTCTTGTTTGATTCCATTTGGACAAATGTTACTGGAACTGTAAAAGTGAACACGTTGACAGTGAAATTATATCAAATGACAGTGAAGAACAGAAGTTCACATTTGTATGCTCCAAGGGCTTGATGGTTATGTCTGAACCTGGGATTGTAAAAGAATAAAAACACCAAAATTAAGGGTTGACACAGTAAAAGAGGCATTTGGTAGTAATTTTAGCTTTCAGGGCCTCTCAGGGAGTCATGAGGACATCCACTTAAAGGGTGAACTTTGAAAATAAAGAAGAAAATTCACTAGGCTTGAATGGCTTGGCTTTCTTTAAGTGGTTTTACGCATCTCTAAGTCACTTGGGTCTCAGGGTTGCCATTGAAATCCCTGGAGCTCCTCAGGACACTCACCAATAAACAGTTTACTTTAAACAAACCCACCATCATCTAGGTTACTTCCTCTCTCCCTAGGCAGTCAATATTCTGATAAGATCATACATCCCAATAGAGATCGTTAAGTCAAATGCTTCTGTTTTATTAGCTGAAGAGAATATAGGCTGAGAGAGGGAAACAAAAAAAAAAAGGCATTCCCAAATCTCTGAGCAGACCAGATCTTTAATTCATTGTTACATCACCCTCGTTTTTTTTTTTACGAATTTACCTTCATTGTTATCACATCACTGTTACCAATCTTTGACCTCAGTGGTTCTCTCCAACAAGTCACAAGGACATCAAACATCATGGTGGTTTCTTAGCACCCAGTAGACCATGTTCTCGTTTTGCCTGTCTTGCCCCCAAATTATCTGGTAGAGTGTAAAAATTCAAAAGTGAAATAAAAAATTTTATCAGTTAAAAAAAATTTTATCTGGTAGTGCAGAACTTCATGTCTTGCCAACCATCACTGACAGCTTCTTTCTTTAGTTTCTAAAAGTGGACAAATTATTACAAAGAATTTATAAAACAGTCTATTAACCATCTTCAATGGCTTATTATTATTATTATTATGTATTCACAGGTCTGGTAATTTCTTCCATAGCTATGAATAATCCACATTTTATCACATATTTATTCTTTTTTATGGAAGATGAAGATAGAACTTACCAATACTAAGTACGTTGTTAAAATAATACCTTTTAGAGTCTTTGCTCTTTTTCTAGTATAAAGTTGAAAATACTACTTATTATTTACCTGTGATTATGTAAATACAACTTCCTGCAAAGCTAGTTGATAAGCCATGATTAGATTTTCTTTTCTGCTTGTCTAATATCATGACCCCAATGAAATCTCAGGAGACTTGTGTTAAACATTAAATTCAAGTGGATTATCTTTTCTCACATTTCATCAATAGATCAAAACTGCATTGTATGTTGTAGTTTGATTACTATCAGGCAACATTAAATTCCCATCTCATGTTTTTGTTTTCACTCAGAAATTACAAATTTCCTTATTGGGTGTCTTTTGAGGGGAATGCGTGTACCGTCTCTTGAGGATATTTTTGCTCATAGCTCACTGACTTCCTGTTCTAACTTAGACTAGTATATTTCTAGGCCAGCAGTGCAGTCATCGTTTGGAGATTCTTTTTTTTTTACCACATTCTTTCTTATATCCCATGTCTTTCTTCTTCCTCAAGAAAAGCTACAAGAAGTAAGCTATATATTGAGATTTATCTGCTGTGATCTATTTGATAGTGTCTCCTAATAATAGAATCACAGTCTACAAATTATTTTCTCTCAGGACTTTCGTGGCATGAAGTGTTACTTATTTTAAATTTGATGCCAATTTTATTCACATGTATGTGCTTTGTTTTTTTTATCACAAAAGAAATGTTTGAACTATTTGTCTTTTGTTTTCTGAAATTGTACAAAATTGAGTGTAGAACTGGTTCTTTTCATATTCATTGGGCCCTTTCAACGTGAAGATCAGTATCTTTAGTGAAGGAAATATTTTTCTACTTTTTACAATTTTCTACCCTCTATTTTTTCTATTCTCTCCCCGCCTCTGGCATGTCTGTTAATTGGCCATTTAACCTCTTTGTTTGATCACTTGCCTCTTATTTTTCTTCTGCCTCTCTTTCTTTTGATATATAACAGGTTTTTCTTATTCCCTGATGGTTTCATTTTTGGTAGCATCTTTATGTTCCTAAGGATATTGGTGAGGTTAGATTTTTTTTAGTTTTCTTCTATTCATAAGTTATATTGCTTCTTCAAGGTTCAGGTTATTTGGTTGGTTGGTTTTTGTTGTTTTGCTCTTCAGTCTTGATCATTCACTTTCCTGTTGCTATTTTTGTTACTTTCATATGTCTGGTGACCAGAAGTTTTCCACTGTTATTTTATATTGGTAGAGTTGAATTCATTATTCTGGGCAGCTAGACTGAGATTTCTCCTCTTTTGTGTGAGTTTGCTTACATAATAAGCCTCCCTCTGAACAAAGATGCTGATGAGTTGTCTGTTAGAGGAGGAGGAGATTAATTTTGAGTTTTCATTTGGGGATGAGTGGGGAGGAGGCAGCCAACTACTTGGAAATGTGCTATTTTTTTTAACTGATTTTTTTATTTTTTTTTACTGGGAATTGTCTCCCATTATTCATTTTCCACTTGAGCACTTCAGAACTTAGAATAGAACAGTGCATGAGGAAACTTCTAGGAATTTGTACACTCTTTATTCCTGAGGTAGATTTCTATCTATATTTTATGAATTCTTGCTTCCCTGAATGGAGTTAGTTTGAGCGATGTAGACTAAAACCTCAAAAAGCAAAATGAAACACAAAACACAACAACCTTCAAACTACTTCTAATGTGGAGTTTATAGGATCCAAATTTTCTTCATCCTTAGTTTACTTGTTCTTGGTAGAGATCTATTTATTCTTAACTGTAGGTGTAAGGCATGTGACCCAGAGCTGAGGGAATTAGTTTAATCCATTTCCTTGGCCACAGTTTATTTCTAGCATAAGCAAGTATTTATCCATATGAGAAAATAATTTTAAAATCAATTTTATATTTTATAGAAAATTCAACTCCAGATGAATTAAGCCACTAAATATGAGAAAGCAAAAATCTAAAAACTGTTAATCAAAAGCAAAATCATATTCTGATCTTGGGCTAGGAAAGAATTTTTTTTAAAAGTACTCCAAAATCACAAACAATAAAAATAAATTAAAATATCTGGTGATGGCAAACTATAATATGAATCTGTTATATTTTCCAAAAGCTGTAAATTGCAAGAAATTGGCAAGACCGTTTCTGTTGTTAAACCAAAGATTATATAAAGATTATCTGTCAGTAAGAAAAAGACAAGATATCCTGAATAAAAACACTTGAATATTTATGAAAGAAGATATGTGTAAGTATGTTTATTTCAACTGTGTTTTCACAGTAAAAAAATGGAAACAACGTAGATGTCTCACAATAGAATTAGCATATTACTCAGATATTAATGTAAATCAATGAGTGGTATACATATTTACCTGGATACATCTCACAAACATATTGAGCATAAAATATGTTGTAAACGAATACATCTGCGGAGACCTTCACAAAACGTTTCAGGCATGCGAAGAATGTGTGTGTTTCTTTGTTTATGGATTAAGTACACAAATAGGAAAAGCATGAACACCCAACAAATCAGTGAGTCTGATTCAGCAGATGGGAAGAGGCCGGTGAGGGGAAGAGGTCAAGGATCTTTACAGAGTGATTTTTAAGTGTGTATGAAATCTTTTATGTGCGAAGCTAGGTTTTTTATTTTAATGTATAAATTAATTTTAAAAATGAGAAGAGAATTAGTCTCCTCTGGGTGATATTATCTGAGCTTCTGCACCCAAATGAGCCCCAAACCATTCCCAAGCTCTTTGGGCAGACAATGCATTTTTGCATTTTCAGTTGGAACAGAAAGAGGGCCAACTGATATGGGCAGATACTGCTATTGTGCTTCCCAGTTGAAAATTTGAGATTGAAATATGCAATTGGGAAATGTGAAATGTCTGAGATTTTACATTGAGATCTTAGAGAGGCACCTAATGTCTGGCAGAGCAGCTTCTGTGACAATGGGTCCCCAGTGGAGACCACAAACTTTTGCTTAGGTGGAAGTGAAAGAGTGAACCAAGTTTGCAATTCTGAGCAACTTCATGGAAACTTTATCTCATTGATGAGAGTAGGAAAGTGGATATTAATACATCACCTTCGTTTCTTTGTGTGTGCATTTGAAATGTGACACTTGTTTGGGGAAAGAATGCTCTTATGGAAGGCGTGACCCTCGGTACACTGAAGAGAGTTCAGAAGAATTCCTCCCGACTGGTTGTATGTTATGGCCCCACAGAGTAAATCCTTGATATTTCTGATTTCTTCGAACTCGTATCACTATATTGTTCAACTAAAATCATTATAATAATGTTAAAAAAAATTATTTGACAAGGGTTCCAGATTATACATGATTTTTCTTATATTAATCTTATTTTATTTTAAGTGGTCAGTGGCAGCTTTGACTAAGAGAAGTCTTAACACAACACTGCACTGTAACTACTAATTTTCCAAATGTTTATATGAATAATTTATTAATATTCTCGGATCCTTCCTCAAACCTCTGAATTGTCATCTCCAGGGATATAGTCTGGATATATATACTTTAAAATATATCTCTCTAGATGGTTTTAATAATGATTAGCCATTCTTGAGAAGAAAAACAAAAGGGTTAAATGATTTGCATCACCATTTATATTTAAAATCTTTTTTAAAAGATTTGTTTTATTGTTTTTGACAGAGAGACAGAATGGGGAGGGCCTGGAGCAGTCTCCACAGCTGTACATTATTAGTTTTGACACAGTTTAATTCCATAGGTGGATGTGGGCTGTGCAGTGTGGTTAAAGTCTTATTACTTTATATTTTATTATTAGTTATATATTGATTATCTGATTGAAGAATTATACTTTTGGTTTTATATTCTAAACCTCGCATGATGAGCACTATTAATACATGTATAAAAATTTTATGTTTTCAATATATTTAACCAGGAAATTATGATTTTTGCTGTCTAGAAGTGCTCATTAGAAGACTATGGTAGAGAATCTAAAACTTTCTTAAGTAGGAAAGAACCATCTATTCATCCATTTGTCATTCAACACATGTTTTTTGGGTGCCTACCATATACCAGGCACTATTCTAGGTAGAAGGGATGATGAAGTAAATGCTGATCAAAAAGATTTCAATCCTTAATGGAGCTTACATTATACATGTGCAGGAGATACACAGTAAAATAGACAAGTAAATGACAGTGTGATAGCTAATGATACGAACTAAGCAGAATAAAGAAAAGCAGAGGGGATGTGAAACGTTGGAGGGAGGCTGAATTTACGTAGGTGACAGAGAAAGCTTCAGAGAGAAGATGACGTTCGAGTAAAGTCCTGAAGAAATTGAGGAAACTGGCCAAGTGACTACCAATGAAAAGAATATTCCAGACAGAGGAGAATGTGCAAAGACCCTGAAATGAGAGCAAGCTGGGCTCATTTGAGTGACAGTGAGAGGCTCATACAGTCTGAGCAGAGAGAAGGATGGGGAAAAAGGAGGTGGGGCATAAAGGTCACAGGGAGTCAGGTCACATTGGGCTTTTGATGTAATATAAAAAAAGTCTTAATCTCAGTGAGAAGGGGTATCACTAGAGGATTTTGAGAAAATACACTTGAACCTAAGTTTCATAGTATTAGCTTAGAAGCCATATTCAGATAAGACTCCAGGGAGGCTGGGAGAGCAATGTACAGCCCATTGCTTTAATCCATTTTTTTTTTGACCAAAGCAACTGAAAATAAATTATTAACTGAACTAGAGAAGACAACAGAATTTACTGGTTTGAAGGGAAATGTCAACTTACCGGTACTGTATTCACACCAGAGCATTAACTCTGATTAAGTGGGTAGTTTTAAATCAAGAATAGATGCCTGTTCTATAGATTCTTATTGGCATTGTAGTTTCAGTTAGAAGGCAGGTCTAAGGGGACTCATCAAAAAGTGAGTCATAGGCTTAGGATTTAGAACATCATATCATTTCCTGGAAATGACCTGGAGCTATTTTGGGAAGCTTCTTTTCCTAGTTTTTAGTTCCTGCTGCTCTGGTGGAAGAACTGGTTCCTCCGGGTCATTCCTTAGCTTCCCAGGAAAGTGAACCTCCATGAGTCCCCAGTGTTCCCTAAGGCCATTGGCGATTGGCTGCCCAGATGCCCTCCCTATGGAGACTTGTGTTGGCTGCAGAGGACCGGGGTCGGAAAGAGCATCTGCTCTCTTGCTACGGGTTCTTATACCACGTGAGACTACGTCATGGAAGTTCTGTGGCTGACATTGACCAGAGCAGCCCACGACCTGAAGGGTCTGTGGGTGGCCATCAGCCTTAGATCATGACAACCCCAGCACGATCATACAGCAGGTGACATTCTGGCTCTCAATGCATGGAGACAGCAACAAATTCCGTACAGCAGTATTTTACTTTCTTATACAAATATATATGTTATATCTCTTTCCGGTTTTTTTTTTTTATTCACGTGTACTCATAAATATTAATCCTTAGATGTTTTTGCTTCACAAATATAACCTGCCTCAGGGTGGAGGCCGTCAAGAAGAGTTTCATTTTGGGAGTCTGGGTATCCCAGAGGGAAGGGAGTGCTAGAAAGCGGGGGCAGTGTGGAAAGGAAAGCAATCTAGCTGCTCTCACCGTGGTGTGAAGTAGACACTCTCACGTGGTCACAGCTGACAGATGAATTCATGTCATTTTCAAGTCTGTTTGTTCAAGAATTCAAATCTTAGAAAAAGAACACGCAATTCCTTGTATCCTTTGG
>PVKE010021013.1:0-26938 GCA_004027555.1 Craseonycteris thonglongyai
GTCTTCCCCAACACACAGCCTGCAGGTCCAGGTAGGTGCCAGTTAGAGTCTCTATCAACCTGAATAGCATTATTTGCCATGCTCTGGTGATAACCACCAAACCTTGCTTCACCCAAGCTACTTCCAGAGCTTTTCCATACAAATGGCAGACTTTCCTAAAATCTTTCAAACATTCATAAATTTGAAATGAGCAGAGTCTGGCCACACCAAGCCCCATTCTTTGCTAAGAGGCCTCAAGCCTAGCATGAGTAGTAGCTGACCTTTGTTCATAGTTTAGCATTCCCCGGGCAATGCTAAACTCAACACAAGTGGCAACCATCTGCAGACAACTTTGTAGCTCATCCAGGTGGTTGCTTGAACAGACCCAGATGGCAACTGAACTTGACTTACACCAGAGCCCCTTCCAAGCGGCTCCAGAACCAACACACCCAGTGACCAGTTTAATATCACTACAACAGTGTTACCCAACCACATCCACAAATAATACACTCAAAAATTAGACTCAGCTGGCACCAGATACCTGGTAAAGCTGGCATCGAATACCGGTTAAAGCAAATCCTGGTCTCTGGGGTTAGCCCTTACACAGCAGCTGCTCTGCTATAGTCATAGGCAATTCTCATAGTCAATCAGCCTAAAGGTCAATCTCTACGGCTGACATGCCAACAGCAATCAAGTTTCAATTGCTACAGAAGGGCACACATAACCCACACAAGGTGGGCACCTGAAACACATGGCTCAGGTAACTAGGGAGACTGTGCCACTGAGCCCCGCAAGACACCTGCTACATAAGGCAACTGTACCAAGACAGAGAAACATAGTAGATCTACCTAATACATAGAAACAAACACCGGGAGAGAGCAAAAATGAGAAGTCAATGAAACATTTTCTAAATAAAAGGACATGACAAAAATTCAGAAAAAGAACTAAATTAAACAAAATGGAGATTAGCATTCTACCAAATGCAGAGTTCAAAACACTGGTTATAAAGATGCTCAATGAACTTAGGAAAAGAATAAATGAACTTAGTAAGAATTTTAACAAATAGATAGGAAATATAAAAAAGAACCAGTCACAGATGAAGAATACAATAACCAAAAATAAAAATACTTTAGAGACAATGAATAGCAGATTAGATGAAGCAGAGGGTCAAATCAGTGATTTGATTAGGATAGTTAAAGGGGCCTTGGGAAAATTTCAATAATACTAACATTTGAGTTATACAGGGAACAGAATAAGAAGAGAGAGAGAAATAAATTAAAAACTTATCTGTAAATATAAAGATGGTAAACTTTCCTAAATGAAAAAAAAAAAAAAGAAAAAGAAAGAAAGAAAGAGGGAGGGGTGGGAGGTATCATACAAATCTAGGAAGGACACAGAATTCCACAGAAGCTTTGCAGGCCAAAAGAGATTTGCTTGAAGTATTCAAAATAATAAAAAGAAAGGACCTACAACCAAGGTCACTCTATCTAGCAGAGTTAATGCTTAGAATTGAACGAAAGATTAAGAGCTCTTAGAAAAGAAAAATCTAAAGTACTTTATTACTACTAAATGAGTATTACAGGAAATGTGAGAGGGACTTCTTGAAGGAGGAAAAGAAAAGACGAAGGAGGAAGAGGAAGAGGAGGAGGAATAAAAATATCAATAAAATGATAATAACTGCATACCTATCAATAATTACTTTAAATTAAAATGGATTATATGCTTTAATCAAAAGACATAGGATAACTGAATAGATTAAAAAAAAAACAAAACCAAGACTCTTAACATATGCTGACTACAAAAGATATACTTCAGATCAAAATACACACATAGACTAAAAGTAAAGACATACTACAACATATTTCATGCAAATAAAAATGAAAAATACCTTGTGTTAGCAATATACTTATACCAGTAAAAATTGACTTTAAAACAAATGCTATAAAAAGAGAGAAAGAAGGAACCCAGCAATTACATCTTTAGGTATTTATTCAAAGAAAGAGAGAAAGAAGGAACCCAGCAATTACATCTTTAGGTATTTATTCAAAGAAACATAAAGAATTAATTTGAAAAGACATATTCATCTTTATGTTGACTGCCACATTGTATGCAATAGCTAAGATATAAATGCAACCTAAATGCCCATCAATAGACAGATAATGAAGAAGTCGTACATATACAATGGAATATTACTCAACCATAAAACAGAATGAAAACTTGTTCTTAATGACACAAAGATAAAAAATTAAATAAATAATTCTGAATTAAATAAGTCAGAGAGAAACTGATACCAAATGATTTCACTTATATGTGAAATCTAAAAATAATAATAAAATAAAAAAATTCAAAAGAACAGAGAATATCTTGATGATTTTCAGACAGGAAGAGGGTTGAAGAATGAGTAAAGAGGGTAGAGAATTAAGGAGATCAAATTACCAGTTATAAAAACAGCACATGGGAATATAGTCAGTGATATTATATAATATTATAACTCTGTATGATATTACATGGTTATAAGACTTATCAAAGTTATTTTTTAATGATTTATTTTTATTTTTATTGTTTTTGATAGAGAGATACAGAGACAGAGATAGAAAGAAGGGGGAGGGCCCAGAACTGTCTCCATAGCTGTACATCATTGGTTTTTTCACATAGTTTCATTCCACAGGTGGGCAGGGCTGCAGAGGGCAGAAACTGGGCCAGGGTCTTGTCCCTGGTGAGAACTGAACTGGGCGCACTCCCCAGTTCAGCATATGGGTCCGCACGGGCTGGGGCCAGGATTTGATCCTCAGTCCCCAAGGCTGCAAAGTGAGCGCTTAACCCACTGAGCCATTCCGGCTTCCCCAATATTTTATAAGTTATATAAATGTTTAATCACTATGTTATATAGCTGAAAATAATATGCGATTGTATGTCAACTGTAACTAAAATTAAAAAAAAAAAAACTTTTTAATTTTCAGCAGTTCAAGATGGTGGAGTAGGTAAACACTGTGCCTGCTTCATTCCATAAACACATTAAAATTACAACTAAATTTTAAAACAAATAACCTGGAAAACTGTCTGAAGTCTAGCTGAACAGAAGTCTTATAACTGTGGGCACAAAGAAAAGGAGCCTATATCAAGACTGGTAGGAAGGGTGCAAAAATGGAAGGAGCGAAAACTCCAGTGGCAATAGAGAATCAGGAGAGATATCTTAGCCATGGAGGTTTCCCATGGAGGAGCAAGATACCTCAGTCTCATGCTGGCTTCCCAGTTGAGATCACCAGTGATGGAAAGAGGTGCCCCACAACATCTGACAGTAAAAAACAGTGGGCAATCGAATTGTTCCATTAGGATGGAAGGTTGCATGAAACCTAGATGTCCTCATAAAGTGCCTGAGCACCCATTCACTCACAGCAGAGAGATGGCAACTCATGGGTATTGGAGGCATAGGAGGAGCAGGCTGAGGTGTGTGGCTATGGGAACAGGGCCAAAGGACAGTTGCCATTTTTCCTGGGTGGTTCCTTCTTCCATGCAGCTGAATGGTGGGTTCCATCTTTTCTGTGTTGCCCCATCCCCACATAGACAAATCTGAACCTGATTGGTCTGGTGAGCTTCACTCACTCAGCCTTGCTGAATCACTGGGAACCCACTACACTCAATTCTGCCAATGCCAGAGGCACTTTCTTTGGTGAGAAGCCACCTCCACTTATATAGCTATCTGTCTTGAACAACTATTTAAATCTGCAGGCCCCGTATAGGTAGCACCCATCAATGGTGTGCTCTGAAATTTTGTTGAGTAACTCCAGGCACAGCATTGGCACCAAACCAGAATCCATAGGAACACCCAGTGCAGATTATCAGGGAGACAATGCCAGGGCCCCACAGGGGACCTACTACATAAGGATACCCAACAATACTGGGAAACATAGCAGATCTACCAATTGCATAGAAACAAACACAGCCAGGCATCCAAAACAAGGAAACAATAAAATACATTTCAAACAAAAGAACAGAAATTTCCAGAAGAAGAACTAAATGAGGTGGAGTCAAACAACCTAACAGATAAGGAGCTCAAAATGATGGCTATAAAGATGCTCAAGAAACTTAAAAACTTCAACAGAGAGATAGCCAGCATAATGAAACACATAAAAATCATTAAAAAAGAACTTGTTAGAAATGAAGAATACTTGGTGATACTGGGATAGCTCAGCAGTTGAGTACTTGCTTCACAATCACAAGGTCTGGGGTTTGATTACCACTACAGTCTGTAAAACCGTATACACTAAACTGTGGTGCAACTGGTCATTGCTGAGATGGCTCAGTGGTAAAGGATCTCACATCCATTGTAGAAGGCCATTGGTTTGGTTTCTGCCCCACATGGCCCCACATCGACCTGTGGTAATGAAACCATGTCACAACTAATGATGTACAATTATGGAAATTGCTCTGGGCCCTCCCCCATTCTCTCTCTCTCACACATACATACACACATGCACACACACAAACACACACTCACATTATTTCAAACAATAAAATACATCTTTAAATAAAAGAATACAGTAACTGAAATTCATAATGCTGTAGAAGAAATCACCATTTGACTATATGGAGCAGAGTATCAAATCAGTGAATTGAAAGACAAGTAAGCAGAAAATATACATCAGAACATCAAAAAGAAAAAAGAATCCAAAAATTAGCATAGATTAAGGGGACTCTGGGACAACATAAAGCATAACAAAATTCAAATTATAGGAGTACCAGAAGAAAAGGGAAAGCAAGAAATTGAGGACCTATTTGAAAATGTAATAATGTAAAAATATTCTTACCTTGTTAAGGAAACAGACATACAAGCTCAGGAGGCACAGAGTCCCAAACAGAATGAATCCAAGTAGGCCCATACCAAGCCATACTATAATTAAAGTGGCCAAGGTTAAAGACAAAGAGAGATTCTAAAAGCAGCATTGCTTATAAGGGAGCTCCCGTAACACTGTCAGCTGATTGATCGATAGAAAATTTGGAGGCCAGAGGGAGTGGCAGAAAATATTAAAAGTGATGGAAAGCAAGGCCACACAACCAAAATTACTCTACCCAGCAAGGCTATTATTCAAAATTGAAGGACAAATAAAGAGCTTCCCAGACAAAAAAAAAAAAAAAAAAAAAAAAAAAAAAAAAAAAAAAAAAAAAAAAAAAAAAAAAAAAAAAAAAAAAAAAAAAAAAAAAAAAAAAAGCTAAAGGTGTTCACCATTACCAACTCTGCGTTACAAGGAATATTAGAACTGTTTTAAAGGGGCGGGGGGTGAGGGGATGGTTATGAATAATATAACAGCAATAGCTATATATCAACAATTACCTTCAACTTAAAGGGATTAAAAGTTTCAATTAAAAGACATGGAAGATATTGCACTGAATGGAGTGTCAAACAGAGGAAGACAGATGCAAGTTGGCTTTGCTTATAGGTGAAATTCAAAGAAGAAAATAAACATGCAGAACAGAAACAGATTCATAAATATAGAAATCACTGAGTTTTTGCCAGATGACATGAGGGTTGGGGGAGGGGGTAAAGTAAGGGAAAGATATTGGGAAGTTTAATTTGGTAGCTACAAAGTAATAGTTATAGTTAAGGCATAATATGAAAATATAGGCAATAATTTTGCAATAATTATGGGTGGTGTCAGATGGGTACTAGATAAGTTGGGGATGGGGGAGGGTAGGAGGAGTGGGTAAAAAGGGGGAAGAGATTAAGATAAACAAATTCATAGCCACAAAATAGTCACAGGGATGTAAAGTGCAGCATAGGTCATACAGTCAATAACATTGTAATAACTATACATGGTGTCAGGTGAGAACCAGGTGTATTGAAATAAGGATTATTTAAGTTATATAGAAGTCTCATTACTATGCTGTACACCAGAAGCCAATATAATATTGTATGTCAGATGTAATTAAAAAATAAATGAGAATAAAAAAGAAAAGAAATCAACTTACCACAGGAAAAAAAGTACCTTTTTATGTGTCATTTTGGGAAGACTTAATAATTTGTAGATACCTTCTGAAACCAGGGACATTTTGTGCAATTAAATGTTTGGAGTTCAAAGACAGAAAACTTTTTTTTCTTTTTTGACAGAGAGAGAGAGAGAGACACAGAGACAGAGACAGAGAGAGAACTGAACTGGGCAAGCTTCCAGTTCAGCATATGGTTCCGCACCGGCCGGGATCCCCAGTCCCCGGCTCTGCAAAGTGAGCGCTTAACCCATTGAGCCATCCCAGCTTCCCCTAAAGACAGAAAACTTTTGACAAGACCATAAGAATTTTCCCCCTTTAAGATATTTGAAAAGACCATCTTTATTCCTTGAATACAAAAGAAGAATGCAGAGTTCAGATTCTTCCAAAACACACCCACCTGGGAGATAAAACACACTTTTCAAAATTTAAAATTGATTTGCTTTATTATATAAGAAGAGTAACATTTAATGGATAATAGCAATAAATCCTGATATATCATCCAAATCTACAGGAATATTCATTTTGAAATGCAGTGATTTGGTGATTTACTATATGATGTCACACTGCATAATCCAAGAAGTATACAGTCTTAGGTGGTAAAATGTGTCACATTTCTCCACAGATAATTCAATAATGATTGTTTTTAAAACTAAAATATAAGAAAAACATTACAGTAAAATTCAGAATAAAATACGACAAACTACAAAAATTAAAGTGTTCTTACAAAATGAAAATGATAACTAAGATATTAGGAACCTATGTTTTTTTTTCTTTCTATAATTAAAAATATCTGTGAGACACATGCACATTTTTTCCCTGTTGGTATGACAGGTTTGTAATGTCAATGTATGCATAGCATATTACTAAGCATTTCTTAAAATTATATACATACATAAATTACATGCATTTCCAAAAAGATAAATATATTTAACATATATTTTATACAAATATATACTTACATAACTTTTGGAATAGTAAGAATTTTTGTTGGGGGAATGCCAGGGTAGCTCAGTGGTTGAGCACTTGCCTCTCAATCTTAAGGTCCAGGGTTTGATTCCTGGCCCCAGCCCATGAAAACCCATACACTGAACTGTGGCTGAACTGGTAACTGCCAGTATAGTATGTCAGCAAAAGTTCTTGCCTCCCATACAGGAGGCACCCAGTTCAGTTCCCTCCTTAAGCAGCCCCATGTTCACCTGTGTGAAATGAAATCAAGTCACAACTAATGACACACAACTATGGACACTGCTCTAGGCCATCCACCCCCACCCCCATCTTCTGTTAAACAATAAAATAGACTTTTAAGATCATTTTTGTGAGATTGAAGAGTTCTTTTGCCAATAAATATGCAATTCTTCAATTTATAGAATACATAGCAAATAGACGATCAACTCAGAGTAAAAGGTGGTAGCCGTGCTTTTACATTGGAGCATGTAATTCATTTACATTTTATTGAATGGTTGTTACTTTCCTAAAGCATTTTTACATCATGCCCCTGCACTCTTAAAATACATATAAAAACCAGGTATGTTTAATATTTGTACAACAAAGTGCAAAATACATAAAAATTACAAAATCAGATGAGGTTCCAACTATTTCTACAGTGTTCCGTTTCAATCCCAATTTTACTTGAAATTCTTCAGAGCATTTCTCTAGTTTCATTTCATTCCCCTATTAAATTTAGGTACCAAGCTGCTTTTCAGAAATGTATGATAAATGAAACTGTTGAACAAAGACAATAAATGACCTCCAAGAAAACAATTATTTCCTATTTTTTTCTATCACTATAGATATTTTACCATACAAAAATATAGTAAATCTTTGTTTTTCATTTGTTGTTGTTGTTGTCATACTGTTTTTGTTTTGGGGTGGCAATTATATTTTTCTCAACCAATAGTTCAATAACATCTGATCCAGATTAAAATTGTAAATTTGATCATAAAGTACATGCTTGTCAAGAATTTCCTAATATAAAATTTTACTAAATTCAGTCAGTTTATAAAATTAATTCAAGGAAAGAAACTAAGTAGGTTCAATACATAATATATGACAAATAAAATATATGTATATTTTAATCTTTTTGGTTGCTGATCCCTTGCAAAAAATATAAGGTAAATGTGTATAAATAAATTACTCATTTTGCATAAAACTATAATACAAACTAATGAAATGGGACATTAATGAAAATAATTTCATTTATATTAAAATATAAATAATTCTAAATATTTAAAAAATTGCTTCTTAGTCTTTAACAATGACTTAACTAAGTTTAAGATAATTATAATTAGTTCATGCATGGCCTGACTGTTAAGAACTGTAAAGAATCTAAGATTTTAAAAGCTAAGAATTTATTTGCAAGTTAAAAATTTAGCCTGAGACTTCTAGAACAAACATAAGCACTTAACTCACAGCACAGCAAGCAGCATAAACATCAGAATATTTTGTCAATTCTTGTCTCCATTTCTCACAGGGGTGGCACAGATGGGTCCAGACGGGTAACAGTACACACAATGAGTTGCATTACAGTAAAGGAATCTTGAATTTAGAGAACTGAGATCTTTCATAGTATGCATTAAATATCTCTTGGCTTCTGCTCTGTAGAAAATCTTTATCTTTCTTATTCTAGAAATCAAACATGCCTGCCCTTTGGCTCTGGAAGAAAATGATATACCTCTTTTTTTAAAGCTATTTGCTAATATAATATCCTTGAAAATATATCTGAAATAAAGGGTAGTAAGTTAACTTGGGGGTTCAGAAAGAAGATGAAAGAAATTATTTTTAAAATAATTTTTCAAAGGAAAAACTTGAGGGCAACCTACAAATTCTTTTTAGAATACCACACAGATACCACAATGACAAGACTGATAAATACCTTTTTCCTAGAGAAATTAAAAAAAAAAAAATTTAATTATCTGCTGGATGTTGATAGAAAACTGGACTATCAAATAGATGCTGAACAATTCAGGTGTCTGGGAGATTCATATATTATATACAATATATATTATCTACTATATATTGTATATAATATATGTAATATATAATATAGTGTGTGATGTATGATATATTATATATATATATATATATTTACACATATAACTGTATAGTAAATATTTTGGAGATGGCAATGTGTGCATAGTATATGTAAAAACCACCACGTTTGTTGCCCAATGTAATGTGATCATAGAAAACACCTTGAAATATTTATAGTAATGAAGATCTACTTGTGTGAGTGCATGTACAATATTTTCTACATGAATAGTAACACAGTTAATAATAGTTGTTGATTATCACATTCATTGAAAATTAGAATTGAGTCATTCATTAATTCATTCTAACAACTCTTACACAAAAGCTAAAATCTCTAGGAAAGTCTGGGTTTTTTGTTTGTTTAATTTTTTCATTTTTTGTTAAACATGATCATTCAGTGAATTAATTGGGTACCAATGTGTTCAGATCTGTAATCCATTCACTTGGAAAGAGAGATGAAAGACATTATAGTAGAGAAAGCAAAAGGAAGAGAATGAAAGACTCTAGACTTACATATAAAACATAGACTAGAATAAGCCAATAAAAAAATAAAACTAGAAAAATTCTTGGAAATATTTCTTAATTGTTAATCTTAAATATTTCTACCTTAAAGTTTTCTCGCAACCTAGAAAAAGAGTTTAGGATGGAGGGAGTTAACAGACCACTTTATCACCCATTTAATTTAGTATACATTTGTTTTTCTTGTTTTTATTTGTTTTTTCTTAATTAGAGTAGACATTCAATATTATATTATTATTGAATGTATAACATAGTAGTTAGGCATTTATATAATTCATGACTATGAATTAATTCCTTCTATTAGTCTAGTACCCACCTTGCACCATTCATAGTTATTACAATGTTATTGACTATATTCTCTATTCTGTACTTTACATCCCCATGACTCTTTTGTAACTGTCATTTGTACTTAATCTCTTCACCTTTTTTACAAAGCCTCCCAACTCCCCTCTTCTTTGGCAACCATTAGTTTCTTCTCTGTATCTATGAGTCTGTTTCTGTTTTGCTTGTTCATTTATTTTGTTTTCTACATTCCACATATAGGTAAAATCACATGGTATTTGTCTTTCTCTGACTTTGCAAGATAGTGGCATATATAAGATTAATTCATAAAATTACTTGTGGGAAAGCCGGGATGGCTCAGTGGGATGGGCACTCGCTTTGCAGCGCTGGGGACCCAGGATCGGGTCCCGGCCCCGGCCCGTGCGGACCCATGTGCTGGGCTGGGAGCTCCCCCGGTTCGGTTCTCTCTCTCTTTCTGTGTCTCTCTCTCAAACAATTAAATAAATAAATAAATAAATAAATAAATAAATAAATAAACAAAAAGTTCCTGTGGCTAACCCCTCAGGACGTGGCCAGAAAATACATGACCACGTCTTTAAAAAAAAAAAAAATAAAAATAAATAAAAATTACTTGAGATTAAAAAACATTACTGCTATTATTGATGCAAGACTAGTTCAAAACAAACTTTTTTGAAATAGATGGTAACATTGGGAACAAGAAGATAATCAGATACAAATATTGGAGATAAGCAAGGATCATATTGTGTTATAATATGCAAAACAAGCAAATTAAGGACCACTTAAATGCCAGTAGTCTACAATGTGCAGACTCAGAAAGCAAACTGGGGAAAGCTGGGATGGCTCAGTGGGTTAAACGATCATTTTGCAGCCCCGGGGACCGAGGATTGAATTCTGGTCCCGGCCCGTTCAGACCCATATGCTGAACTGGGGAGTGCCCGCATTTTGTTTCTCACTGGGGTGAGACCCCAGCCCAGTTCTTTCACTGTGCAGCCAGCCCCATGTACACCTGTGGAATGAAAGTATGTGGAAAAAACAATGATGTGCAACTATGGAGACTGTTCCGGGCCCTCCCCCTTCTCTCTGTCTCTGTATCTCTCTCTCTCTCTCTCTCTCTCTCTCTCTCTCTGTCAAAAGCAATAAAAATAAATCTTTAAAAAAATTTTAAAAAGAAGAAAGCAAATTGTATAAAGCAATAAAAGATCAATTCACAGTCCAGATGTCAAATACAGGCCTATAAGTACAGCTGTGTGCAGAGTGGGGACTATGAACTGAAGAGTATGGAGAGTATACATTTTAAAAATCTAGAGACCATGCTCAGTGGGAAGAAATTTCATGGATTAAGGCAGTGAACTCAAATAAAGATTGAGCAAAGAACAGAATAAAACATAAGCCCATTATGGAAAATTTTTATGTTCGTGTACTTAAGGAAAGAACTGACAGCTTCAGTTATGAAAGGAAAGGCAAAAGGAAAAACATAAGAGCATCCTGAAGTTGGAAAGCAAAAATGATCACATTTTGACCAACATTGCAGTGCAGTGTGGTTATGTGTCTCTGGATGATCAGAAATAAAGAAGTCAGGAAGCCACTTTTTGAGGTCACATAAAACCCATACGCATATCTCTTAAAATAATGAGAAATAAATAAATCTCTAACTATGTGCAAACTGAAATATACAATAATAAAAAGTAAAACTATTAGGCAGAAAAATGTTTTCTTGTTACACTTGACAGTTTGAACTTGAATAATTAATTATGGTTTAGAAAACATTGTCACATCTTCATAAAAAATGTTAATTTTCCTTAGTAAAAGATGCTAATTTATTGACTGAATTTAAAGTCTTTGAAAAATAACATAGCATTAACTTTAATGGTGATAAAAATAAATTATTTTTTTTATATTTACAGTAAAGTCATTTGATAATTTATAGAATTAAATTATCTAAATAATCATTATAAATAAATGTTCTAAAATAATTAAGTTATGAGAGTTGAACATAGCACTATTTGGTTGATGTTTTCTAGGGCATCCATTATTGCAAACTTTATCATAAATCTTGAAATATTAATAGGGGTCCTGGGCTAACTGTCTCCAGGATTGTTCTTCCCTCTTTATTTGATTCTCTCTTTCAGTATGTCAAATGCAAACATGAAAGTAATTCTCTGATGATGTCTTTTGTTGTTTCCTGAAGACACATGGAGATAGGAAGTCCTCCATTAGTTCATAAATTGAAAACAAAACAAAATAAAACAAAACAAAATTTACTGTAGTGAACACTACAAATACAAGAGTGTCAGTATTCTTCCAAACAAACTAGCAATGACCTGGAGCACAATTTGTCTGGCAAACTAATGTTTGTTAACTTTCATTTTTATAATGTTCAAGGTGTTTTTGAAAATAGCCAGCATAACATCCCCAGCATCCAGCACATGTAGTTGTTACCATATAGTGTACACAAATCAAATATTTGAAAAAGATTTCACATTATGTTAAAGTAACTGGAAAAGGCTTTTATAGCTAATATGAGGTTGTATTTTAAGAGTAAGTACCAAAATAACATAAAAACAAAATAAGTTCTAATTACATAATACTCAATGTGGACCCAGTCACATACCAGACATCTGGGTTATTAAAAGAAGAGAATGGTTACCAAAATACAGCAATTATTTACAGTTTGTTTTGGAGTTCACTGTATTTTTCATTTTTAGTGAGACTACTTCATAATTTTTAAGAAATACAAGCTAAAATTACTTCATATTTTTTAAAGATTTATTTTATTGTTTGATAGAAGTTGAGAGGGAGAGCGAGAGAGAGAAAGAGAAGGGAGGAGGGCCCAGAGCAGTTTCAATAGTTGTACATCATAGTTGTCACAACTATGTTGTTTCATTCTACACAGGTGGATGTGAGGCCTCATGTGTCATAAACCAAACTGGGGACCTCCCACATGATAGGTGAGAATCTTCACCGCAGTCCCATCCTAGCGGTTACCAGTCACACTTTGGACCTTGAGATTTTGAAATAAGCACTAAACCTGATGAGCTATTCCCAGCATCCCCATATTTTTTTTAATTATAGCACTAAGCAGTTATTAATATACTGGAAAATAACTATAGTTGACAAAAGAAAATCATTCTAGCCAGAAATACAGATAAGTATGAATGTACTGACAAAGACAATCAAGCTATGAAAGCATCAAATGTGTTTTAGTATCAACGCCTTTCAATTTCTTTTTAATGCCAGTCTTATTGAATATAAGATTATGTTAATGTGATATAAACTCTATCCATCTTGGTGATAAGAGAAATAGTAATAATTTCCAAATGTCAGGAATATTTATATTGATTTTATAATAAAATTTTGAATTTACTTTGAAATATGAATGTGTCTGATGCTTTGAGAATTCATATAACTTCAAAGTAATAATAAAGCATGTCTCTGAAGCAATATGTATACTTAGTCAATCACTTCAACTCAACTTAATTTAGCACTTATTGATTGATTTTTACATGCCTGGAAAACACCCAACATAGGAATACAGAGATGTAAAATACTATATCTCTACTTCTTGAGAGTTCTGGCAAAGGAAACAAAAACAAAACAAAACTATCTCATCCTTTGGGCTATGCTGTGATTAGGCCACATACATAAATTCTAGAGCTATGACTTTTGAGAGGAAAGAGAGACTCCCTTGCAGCAAAGTATGGATGATGTGGGTAATGGCAAAGAGGGAATCTCACTGGGAAGGTGAAGCCAAACCTTAAAGTAAGAGCAGCTTCTCAAGCAGACTATAATGGGAACATTGTCTAAAGAGAAAAGTGTATAGGCTAAGGTTCAGTAGGGCGATTTTGGATACAACATGAGCATGTAACTCACACATGGACACTTCACTAAAACTAGCAAAGCAGAGCCCGGGGCTTTCTACTCAGGGCCCTAAAGTAATGCCAAACTCTTTGACAGTTTTAGTATCAGCAATGAGTCTGACACTGTACAAAGAGCATTTTAATGAATTTTCATAAGATTTATTTCTACATTATGAAGATATGGGAAAAAACTTGGCAATTTGTCCAATATAACACTACATCTATTTTTGTGGCAATATTATACCTTTCATTTGGACTAGAAATCCCTGTGTTCTGTCTACAACAGCACTTGGATGCCACCTTGATCCCTGCTTCTTTATTAAATTTACAAACCAATATGCAAACCCAGCCTGAGGCCTCCTGTGCTTCTATGTACTCCTTTCACAAGTCCCTGGAAAGATGAGCCTAGTACTTCGGTTTAAAGGGATTTGAGGCAGTCTGTTCAAGGTGGTGAATTGAGTAGGCATTTGACTCAACCCTTTCTATGCCCTGATCACATACATGTGTGTAATAAATAAGGCCCCAAAAGATAATAGCACAGGGACAGGAAATCAACAGTACAAGGGCAATTCAAAAAATGCTGGAAGACAGAAAAAAAGGAAGAATTTCAGCAGCAGCAGCACAATATCCCAAAGTGAAACATAAAAATATTACATAGGACATTGTGACTACACTATTCTTGGACTGGACAGGTACCTGCAGCCTGGAATTAAGTCAGCCTACAAGCCATGATTAACTCCAAGCAAATCATCAAGCTTTTTTCAATAAACAAAAAATGTATTCTGGTGATAGTGAAAGCTAAAAGTAAAAAAATTTTGTCTTAGACTTGCATTTAAATTTTTCTATCACAACTTCTAGACCTCATAGCTCCTTGTCAGAAACAATATTTATGGTATCTGACAATTAAGATCTGAAACTCATTCTAGAAGAAATGCTACATACCTCATTGCTTAATATCACTACCATCATCTTTGAAGCACACCTCTTTGGAAGTTATGCACCAATGCTAGTGCCTAGTCCACCCTTCAAAGCAATTTTGGAACTTTTTTCTGGAATAGCCATTCAAACCATTGTAATATTACCCTTGATGTCCTGAATGTCATCACAATAACTTGCTTTCAATATTTTTCTTTATCTTCTGATACATAAGAAAATGTTATTGGGAGTTGAGTAGGGAGGGTGTTCCAATATAGTTATTTTTTTACTGGCTAATAACTCCCTCACAGACAGTTCCCTAAGAGCTTGTGTATAAGAAATGAGTTGTTGATGAAAAGTTCAGGTCTTTTTCATCTAACATTTTAATGCAGCCTTTTCAGCACTTCCAATACTCAACTTGGCTGACTGTCTAGTTGGTACAAATTCATGATACCCTGTGATATAAAAAATGGTTAGCAACATTATTTTGATTATTGATTTGGACTAATAGAACATTTTTGGTTGTGGAGAATTAGCTGGTTTCCATTGTGCATTTCAATGCTTGGTTTCAGGGCCATATTGGTACTCCCATGTTTTATCAGCAGCAGTAACAAAGCCCAGAAAACTGTCTTGCCTCTCCAAACAGTCTTAGCAAATTTCTACTCTCCTATGCTTTGGGACCATTTTTATACACACCGTTCTCATGCCAAGATTTTCAGTTATGATTTTTCTATCTGCTTCTCTTTTGATGTTTACTTGGTCTGCTCTGCTTCTCAGTCAGCTGATGATTTTAATGCACAGTTTGATAAACTTTTGCAATGTTTTAGTCAGTTATGCTCATTACTGGCTGTCCTAACCTCGTCATTAGTGATGCTTTTTCTCCCCTCAGAAAAACATTAATCAGTTTATACACTGCTGTTTTCTTCATGGCATTATCCTCATCAACATGGGCTAACATGTCCTTGATTTTCCTTTCACTCTTTTCAAGTTTAACAACAAATTTCACGTTTGTTTGTTGCTCTAATTCAAACTTTGACATTCCCCAGATGGCCACAAAAACACACAACAATAATGAATGCCACTCAGCAAGACACCACCACATGTTGACACAAAAACAGCTGTAAGACACTGATACACCAAAGTCATGAAACCTTACTAACTTGTTTGTATAGTGCTGCCAACATAAGAGTATAGTGGTGAATTCTCAAAATTAATAGATAGGCCTCATAGTTCTCAAGAATGGCAGACTTTATTTTGTTAAAAGACATGTGAATCTCATAGATAAGTATGTCTCCCCCTATCCTGCCATTTTTAAGAAGTGTTATAGCATCAAAGTGGTATTTCAGTTTTACACAACTGGGCCTACCTTTCTTGTGCTTATTTCACCTTTAACAACATTATTTCCAGATAAAAAGAAAACAGGAGCCTCAGTCCTACAACTGCAAGAAATTCAATTCTGCCAACAGTCATGTGAACTAGGAAAAGGAAGGATGCCATGTTCCAGAAAGAAACAACCTGGCTGACACCTTGACTGCAACTTGGAACTTCCTGAACTAGCAACCCAGCTAAGCCATGCTTGGACTCTTAACACATAGAAACTGGAAGGTAATAACGCATGCTGTTTTAAGTCATTAAATTTTGGGTAATCTGTTACACAACAGTAGAAAACTAATATTGTTGAAGGTGACAAAATCCACCTAGAGGTAATTAGAACAAGATGAGACAATATATAGTCACAGCTGTTTTTGTTTGTTTGTTTTTTTACCATTCAATGCAAGATTCAGCAGTGATACAATATACAGAAAATATGATTCTGAACCATAAGAGCTTATATCTAGTATTATTAATAAATAAGAAAAAGATCATTATTAATATTACACAGAGTATTCAGAGAATGTGTGAAAAGGTTAAAAAGCATTTTAATGAAATCTAATTTAAGGGATACTTGGTCATGTTTTAGTATGCAAAGAGTTAATAGTGTTTTTTTTTAATAAAAAATGTTGATCTGTGGCTGTTTGTGCCAGACATAAAGAATGGTTTGTAACTTTAAAGCCCTTTGGGAGAATAAAAGTCAAGGCTTCCTTTAGTAAAGGACAATAAAAAACACTGTGGTTTGCATGAGAAGAACCTCATAGGGAACAGGCAGATAGAATTTTCTTGATGAGGACAGGAATTGACAGAGCTTTCTAACAGGGAAAATACTACTTTGGTGATTATCAAGTGTGCATTTCACATATAGGTCTATCCTTCCAATTTAGCTGAGTGTTATCTACTGAGGGATTTTGTGTTTTCCATATTTGGAGACCCAGGTACACAATATCAATTAGTACTTCTAAAGCAGGGGTGTTCAACATTTTTACCTCCCTGAGCCACATTGGAAGACAAATTTATGTATGTTGGGCTACACATAAAATACACTAACACTAAAGATAGCTGATAAGCTGAAAAAGAAAAAAAAATCGGAAAAAAATTTTGCAATGTTATCAAAAAATTTATGAATTTGTGTTGGGCCTCAATCAAAGCCCTCATGAACCATATGTGACCCATGGGCCACAGGCTGGACAGACTTGTTTTAAAACATTATGTTTTCTTTGTTTTGTTTTGTTTTGTTTTGGGGGGGGAGGGAGGACCAGTTAAAACACTAAACACTTGAAGCATGTTATTTGAGATTGAATAAGTCTTTCACTGTTCACTTCCTGGGTGGCTTCTAATCTTTATTTACTAATTCTTTGCTTATTTACCTGTCTAGTAAAAGTAACACTTTCGTTATCACACTGAATATGGCTATTGTGGCTAAACTCTACTTTGTATGATAGGAAAGGCCTGGTTTCTGGCCTCATTGCCTTTGTAATTAACAATGTAGAAGAACACATATATACAAACATGTATCACTGGCTAAATGCACTTAAAATAGATTCTCATTTGGCATTTGACATGTGGATCATACAATAAAGCCCAGACTAGCTTGTTATATTTCACTAAATGAAAGTTTTCGACTTGGATTACTTATCAAGGTAACATCCTTAATTTTCATTATACCAATGAGTTCTACTTGCTTGGATAATAAAAAGACTGAAATGTTGCCACCTATTTCTCTTCATACTTTCAGTGAGTAGGAGAATTACTACAAGTGCTATTTTAATGCATGTATTTTTTTTAAAGATTTATTTTATTGTTTTTGATAGAGACACAGATAGACAGAGACAGAGAGAATGGTGAGGGTCCAGAGCAGTCTCCATAGTTGTACATTATCAGTTTTCAACATGATTTTGTTCCACACAGGTGGGTGGGAGCTGCACTGGGCAGAAATTGGGCTGGGGCCTCCCTCATGGGAGGCATACCCCCTAGAGCCAGGGGCCAAACTGAGGGGCAATAACTGAACTGAGGGCCTCCTGCATGAGAAGCTCACTCCAGTTCAGCATATGGGTCTGCACAGGCCAGAGTCAGGATTTGATCCTTGATCTCTGAGGCTTTAAATGAGTGCTTAACCCACTTAGCCATCTCAGCTTTCCCACATATGTTCTTTTGAGAAGTCTAAATATTGTGGAACTAGGCAAGATAATTTATACTGCTTTTGAAAGTCTATTTAGTATCTATATTAATTTATTATTATGACTGTTTATCAGAGTAGAAAGAATAAAAATCAATCACCAGGATTTAGGCTGTTTTAGAACTGATTAAAAAAAAGCATGAGTGAATCTAAAGATTACTTTTCTTTCAAATTTGTCATATAGGCTATGGCAGCTTTGAAGCAAGATCTATATCTTAGTCACCAGCATTTACCACTTAGCACAATTCCATAAGCATAACGGCCCTTCAAAGAAGGTTTGCTGCATGTTGAGTACATAGTTTTTCTAATTTTTTTAAAAACAAGTGAATTTTAACCCAATGGAATTGAACAACAGTTTATGCATGTTATACTAACATATTTGGCTCATTTCACTAAGCACTTAGTTCATTTACGTAATCTACAGTAAACCTCTTAATGTCAGGGACTTTTTCACACTATTATAAATTCTGCAGAGTCTCCTTTGATGTTATACCTAATATAAGAATGACAAGAATATCAACAATGTATACTACTGAAATTGAATTAGAATTAAATCCACCAGGAGTGATAGTTATAATCATTTGCATGTAAAGGTGGTGTATTGAAATAGCTTTCTACAAAGCCTTCGCCTAACAGTGATATTAACAAATAAAACAATTTAATTCAGGTACCCACAGGGTAAGGATGATAATAAAATGGTAGAATGACTGTGTTTTGCCTTTACATTCCTTTCCCAGGAGTGGAAAATCAACGTAAGAACTGCTTATCCTAAATCTGTAAGATGTTATTTATATGTCATTTGTCACATTCATTATAGGTTATCTACTTCTGGGGTATTTAACATTTATCTTTATTAGTTTTATCCTGAATGAACTCAAGGTATTCTGGACCAGAGACTGAATTCTGATTGACAATCATAAGCAAATGTTAAATACATGGTATCTCTACCATCAGACCTCACCCTTAGAATAACATAATGAAGACCAGACGAAATACCTTACGTAAATATCCATAGGGTACACATAGGATGCAGAATGACATATTCTCTCTATTACAAACACACACATACACACACAGAGTCATTCCATCTTCCCACAAGAAGAGAGAGAAAAGGTATGATACATTTGCTCTACTGAGTCTCGATGGGAAGTATTCTGTGTTTTTACTCTAACATTTTGGAAGGCAAATATACCTTCTAAGGCCCAGGACGATGTATTCATATTCTTCTTTGTCTTTGACTGTTAAAGTCTATAGGTGTCTCCCAGTTCTCTGGCCTAATTTTTCTTAAAATGTGAATACTTAGAAAGATAAGGCTCTAATGTCCCTGCTACACTAGGAGCGTGCCTAGGTACCTGTTCCAGAATGTATCCAGCTGACTTTGTGGGAGGTCACATAAACTTCCTCTTCCTTTTGCATTGAACACATAAGTTTTCCATTCCTCTTGTATTAGAGCAACTAATTGCATCATTAGAGAAAATTTAACTATACGGTAGATCTAATTTTTATAGTATGTGAGTATGTTTCTTGGGGAAACGAAAGTAAATATTCTCTAACTTTACATCATACATACACAGGGTGCTAAAAAATGTATACACATTTTAAGAAAAAAATAAACTGTATAAAAAAAATTGTAATAATCAATATATACCAAAAAGGAAAGATGAATATAAGTCACATTTGACTTCTTCATAATTTCGAGGCTGACATCTAGACCCAGGGTCCACATTACAGCAGAGAGAAACTGAATTTGATGACTTTTTGTGAGATAAAACGACTGCATGCAAAGCTCCAACAGCAAATTTAGAAAGTTTTTGAAGAATTAACACACCAGACACAAGAAAAGGATTCTTTGGCCTCAGAGCTCCCTGTCCACTAGCTTGCCATCGAGTAGCTTTGCAAGAACTATTCCAAGTTACAATGTCTGAAAGTGAAGTGAACAGGAATGAAGTCACACTACCTATGGACAACGGAACTAAACTTATACCCACTTTCTGTGATCTACCACTTACTGGTCTGCCAAGTATCCAAACTTTGAAGAAGTTGAAGAAAGTTACGGTCCATTTATTATGGTCATTAAAGTTATAAAGTTTGAAGGCAGTATTTAACGTCTTTGTAAAATAAAGAAGATTGTTATACTCTAGTCTTCTAGGGTTAATCATTTTGGTTTGTTTTGGAAAACTTTTTTCCCTGTAATTGCTAAACATCCCTCCCTAGCTTTTACCACATATGACTGCTTAAATATACTGGTACAGTGTAATTTTATTAAACATAGTTTATTGTAATTCTGCTTCTGATCATGGCAAACTACTTCTTGAGAAGCATTGACAACAGTGTCCATTTGTATCACTGAGCACGTTGTTTCAAACTTATCATGAATGCATGCAGTTTTTAGGTATATTGGAGGTTCTATTGCATACTCATGCCTCCATTGTCACTGTACTTCCAAAACCTTCCCAAATTTCAAGTACCACTTCAAAGCGGTCTGTTTTTCTTGAACAAAAACAGTGAGTGCTTCCACCATTTTCTCTGGCTACACTGCCTAGCACTTAGTGATGCTAGCATTTATATGATTAATGTCATCTTTTGAGCAAATGTCACACTACACATTGCTATTGCAATTAAATTCAACTTTGAAAAGCAATACATAGATAACATCTCTTAAAATGGCACCTCTGTTATTTTCATAGCTTATGAGGCTTGGAATTTTTATGGGGTCACTGGGTAATCCAGGAATGCTTTATATCCCTATAGTTTTATTTAATATATATATATATACATATTTTTATAATATATATATATATATATTTCAATAATATATATTATAAATATATGTTTATATGTATCTGTGTGGGTGTATATATATATAAGTTATCCAGAAAAAAACAGCCATAAATGACACTGTTTCTCATATTACATGACTGGATACTTTCTGGACAGCTCTCATATTCATATATCGTATATATGTGTGCATGAAATATATATGTACACATATATACATAAAATGCACATATACACACACATATGTGTATATATACCACTATCTTATCCATGCAATTGGTTTGAAGGCTTTTTGAAAGGTTCATAACTTCATACTTCTTGAAATGAATAACTGTAGGAATAAATATTTTTCTGAATATCTACCATTAACCAAGCACTAGAAAGACTGAAGAGATACAAAGATGAACAATGTGTTGTTCTTATTCTCAAGGATCTCAAAATTTACTATTTTATTCTTCAATTTTGTACACATTATGTATCATATATATAATAGGTGCTCAAAATGAATGAGGCATCAGAAGGAAAAAAGATGGTGGCATGAGAGGAGAATACAGATAACTGCCTGGAAAGGGACTTAGGTAAGGTGACCAGACTTTAACATTGGTAAAGTGGGACACCATTGACCGGGGGGGGGGGTTCTTAATTAAAAATTTGGTCTATCTCCCGCCGTTCCCTAGCTTGTTGTGCATTCTTTCCAAAAATCAGGACTTTTTTAAAATGCCGTGGGACGCGGGACAAATTGTTAAAAATTGGGACTGTCCCACCAAAAGCGGGATGTCTGGTCACCTTAGAATAGAGTGGAATCAACGGAGAAAACCCTGAGAAGCAACCTCAACTGAGAGAACCACACAATGCAGAACAATACCCGAAGGTTAAGGAAAAAGGGGAGAGCAAGAGAGGAAAGGGATAGAGACTTGGAGTGCAGCCCGGGGCTGGCAAAACCAAAGGGGGGTTGGGAGAATACAGTCAAAGTAGAGCTGGATCAAGGGCGGGCTGGAAGCCGAGACCTAGGGAGTGTGGAAGCCCCACAAGACTGGACAATTTAACATCCGAACTCAAGGGACAGCATGCAGTGCCCAAATCAGATCACAGAGCCCAAAGTGAAACAGGGATTCTGGAGCAGGGTGGCTGCACTTCCTGGCAGACGGAGTGAGAGCAGGGATTCAGCCCACAGCAGCTTGGCACCCCTGATTTATGAAGGAGATTGACTGTGAAGGAGCACCTTCTGAAGACAGGGCTCTTGGAGTGAGGGCTGGGGCTTGAATGGACATAGCTGCATTAGATGTACTTAGAGTGAATCCGGCGGTCTCAACAGAGCCTGGAGCATAGAGCGGCTGCCAGCTGCGCTGTGGCTTCTGCACACAGAGCTTTTGGCGCCCCGCCCACCGGGCCACTGCGGCACCTCTGCCTGCACACTTCCATGCAACCAAGCTTTCAGAGCCCCGCCCACAAGGCCGCCATGGCACCACTGCCTGCTCGCGAGCATGCAACCAGGCTTTCGGCGCTCCGCCCACCAGGACCCTGTGGTGCGGCGGCCTGTGCATGAGACCTGCTTTCGGCACCCTGCCCACTAGGCTACCACAGCACTGCTGCCTGTGCACGCAATTGGGCCGCTGACCAAGATGCCATGGCACCAACGCCCGCACGCATGACTGTGCAGCCGACCAGGCCTCTGCCAAGCCCCAAACCATCCAAGCGCTGCCCTGTGGGCACAGCTTGCAGATACGATTGAAGGAGGGGCAGCCAGGTGGATCAGAGAAAGACCTGACACCCCACCCGAACTGAAACACAAGCCCCCCTGCTGAAAAAGGAATCTGCTATTGTGTCTCAGGCCCACCCTAGCTCCTACTCACATGCCCCCACCCTCGGCCACATCTTTACTAACCTGCTATCTAACAGCTAAGACGGCAACCTGAAGTGCCCCAGGACACAGAAGCTGTCTGCTTCCCCCAACCCTCTCCCAAAATCTCCTTCTCCCACAAGTGAGCCCAAAAGAAAAAAATAAAGAGAAGCCCATCTGATAGGCAACCCCCCACAGGGAAAACAGACTCATGCCTAAAGCAAAAAGAACCACATCAACCACAATGCACACCTAAGAATCCAAAACCCATCCAGAAGATCAGGGGCATTCATTAGAAAAGGAGTTTCCACACTTGGAATCAAATCTAAGTGAAACAGAATTCAGGGCTCCAATACTCAAGACACACAGAGAGCTCACTCAATGCTGGCAAAGTACCCAGACACAGTTAAATGACCTCAACAAGAAATTTTCTGAGCAAAATGGGTACTTTACCAATAAAATTGAGAAGCTAGAGCAGAACCACAAGGAACTCCTTGAAATGAAAGGCATCATGGGAGAGCTGAATAAAGAACTGACCAGCATAGAAAACAGGGCTGACCAGCTAGAGGAAAAGATGAGTAAAATCAAAGGTAGAAACATGGAAATGTCACAGAGGGAAGAAGAAAGGGAAAGGAGAATCAAGAGAAATGAAAGAGCCCTACAAGAACTCTCTGACTCCATCAGAAAGAACAATATTAGAATAATAGGGGTACCAGAAGGAAGTGAGATGAAATCTCAGAGTCTACTAAAACAAATAGTGGATGAAAATTTCCCTAACCTGTGGAAAGAATACATCCCCAAATCCAAGAGGAAAATAAAGGCCCTAACTACCTAGACCATAGGACTGGGGTAGCGAACCTATGGCACATGTGCCCAAAGTGGCATGCGGAGCAATTAGTTTGGCACGTGAAGCTGTGAACACCATTTAAAAAAATATTGTTTATACTCTTATAGACATAAAAATAATCAATACCTCTATCTCACTCAATAGGTTGGCACGTGAGTCGAGTAAGTATACTCTTATTTCATAAACTTTAGCACTCAATGGCCAAAAGGATCGCCACACCTGCCCTAGGAGATCTTCTCCAAGGCACATTGTTCTGAAGATGACAAAAACCAATGACAAAGAAAGAATCTTCAAGGCTGCCAGGGAAAAACAAAATATAACTTTCAAATAAAAACTTATCAGGCTGTCACCAGACTTCTCAGCAAAAACTCTGCAAGCCAGAAGGGAATGGAGGCCAATCTTCAAAATATTAAAAGAGAGAAATTTCCAGCCAAGAATCAACTATCCAGCAAAATTAACCTTTAGGTATGAACGAGGAATTAAGGCCTTTTCAGATATACAGAAGCTGAGGGAATTCTCCAGGTCAATACTGGCACTCCAAGAAATACTGAAGGAGGCTATTCGACCTGAATCAAGAAATCAAAATAAAAGGAGAAAAGTTGGGACAACAAAATAATAAAAGGGAAAGAAGAAATGGATACAAGATATCCTCATATATCAATCATCACCCTGAATGTAAATGGACTGAATTCACCAATAAAGAGGCACAGGGTAGCAGACTGGATTAAAAAACAAAATCGAACCATGTGCTGCATACAAGAGACACACCTCAGCCACAGGGACAAACATAGACTCAGGGTAAAAGGATGGAAAACAATACTCCAGGCAAATGGCAGTCAGAGAAAAGCTGGAGTGGCCATACTGATTTCTGATGAAAAAGACATCAGGATAAAAAAAATAATAGGCCATAAAGATGGACATTACATATTGATAAAAGGGACAATACATCAAGAAAACATGACACTCATCAATATATATGCCTCCAATCAGGAAGCACCAAAATTTATAAAGCATCTACTAACAGATCTAAAGGGAGAATTTGATAAAAGTACAATTATACTAGGGGATCTAAACACCCCCTTGACAACATTGGACAGATCATCCAAGCAGAAACTAAATAAGCAGATTGCAGCTTTAAATGATACATTGCAGGAAATAGACATAATTGACATTTACAGGTCATTCCATCCTACAACAAAGGGCTATACATTGTACTCTAGTGCACATGGAATATTTTCAAGGATAGACCATATCCTGGAACTTAAATACAACCTCACCAAATTTAAGGGCATCCAAATCATACCAAGTGTATTCTCAGACCACAAAGCGTTGAAACTTGAGATCAATTGCAAAAGATCAAGTGCAGAGAGAACCACATATACGTGGAGATTGAACAACATGCTATTAAAAAGTAGCTGGATAAAAGAGGAAATTAAACAAGAGAATAAAAAATTTGTAGAAACAAATGACAATGAAAATACAACGTACCAAAATTTCTGGGACACAGAGAAAGCAGTATTAAGAGGGAAATTTATATCATTACAGGCCTATCTCAAGAAACAAGAAAAAATACAAGTAAACACCCTCACTTATAATATTATAGAGCTAGAAAAAAAAGAACAGAGGTCTCCCAAACCCTGCAAAAAAAAAAAAAAAAGAATTAATAAAAATCAAAGCAGAATATAATATAATTCAGAATAGAAAAACAATAAATAAAAATAATGCCATAAAGAGCTGGTTCTTTAAAAAAAATCAATCAAATTGACAAACCACTGGCTAAGCTCAGCAAAGAACAAAGAGAAAGAGCTCATACTTTCAGAATACGATAAGATAGGGGAGAGATTAAAACTGATGCTGCAGAAATACAAACAATCATAAGAGATTATTATGAAAGACTCTATGCCAACAAATTTGACAACCTAGAGGAAATGGACAAATTTCTGGAAATATATAGTTTACCTAAACTGAACCAAGAAGATTTGGATAACCTAAATAGACCAATCAACAGTACAGAATTTGAAACAATTATCCAAAAATTGCCCAAAGGCAAAAGGCCTGAACCAGATGGCTTTACCAATAAATTCTACCAGTCATTCAAAGAAGAACTAACGCCCATCCTCCTCAAACTACTCCAGAAAATTCAAGAGGAGGCAGTACTACCCAACTCTTTCTATGAAGCTAATATCACCCTAATACAAAAACCTGGCAAAGACAATCCCAAAAAGGAAAACTATAGGCCAATCTCACTGATGAACACTGATGCAAAAATCTTAAATAAAATTTTAGCTAACAGAATACAACAATGCATTAAAAAGATTATTCACCATGACCAAGTGGGATTCATCCCGGGGGCACAAAAATGGTTCAACATACGCAAATCAATCAATGTAATCCAGAACATAAACCAAACAAAAGATAAAAACCACATGATTATCTCAATTGATTCAGAAAAAGCATTCGACAAGATACAACACCCATTTATGATAAAAACACTGAATAAAATGGGAATTGAAGTAAAGTACCTCAACTTAATTAAGGCCATATATGACAAACACTCAGCTAATATTATACTGAGTGGGGAAAAGCTGAAGCCTATTTTCCTAAAATCAGGAACAAGACAGGGATGCCCCCTGTCACCAATGCTGTTCAACAAATACTAGAAGTTCTAGCCAGAGCAATCAGACAAGAGAAAGGAATAAAAGGTATTAGAATCGGGAGAGAAGAAGTTAAACTGTCACTCTTTGCAGATGACATGATCCTGTATATAGAAAACTCTAAAGACTCTATCAAAAATCTATTACAAATAATAGACAAATACAGCAGAGTCGCAGGCTACAAAATCAATGCCTCAAAATTAATTGCATTTTTGTATGCCAACAATATAACTTCAGAAAGAGAGATGAGAAGATTCATTCCCTTTGCCATTGCAAACAAAAAAATGAAATACCTAGGAATAAATCTAACAAAGAATGTGAAGGACTTATACACTGAAAACTATAAGACACTCTTAAAAGAAATTAAAGAAGACACAAAGAAATGGAAATACATTCCATGCTCATGAATTGGAAGAATCAACATAGTTAAAATGGCTATAGTCCCCAAAGCAATATACACATTCAATGCCATTACCATCAAAAGCCCAGTCATTCTTTCAAGAAATAGTTTTTAAAAATCATCAAATTTGTATGGAACCACTAAAGACCATGAATCGCAAAAGCTATCCTAAGAAAGAAGGATAAAGCTGGGGGCATCTCACTGCCTGACTTTTATCTGTACTACAAAGCCTCAGTAATCAAAACAGCTTGGTACTGGCAGAAAAACAGACCCACGGACCAATG